>PVKA01051395.1:0-12215 GCA_004027165.1 Ctenomys sociabilis
CCTCTGGGCTCAGGCTGGGAGAAGCCACACACTCTGTCTGGGGTCGCCCCCCCGCTTCCCTCCTGCAGCCCAGGCCCCTTCCTACTCTTCTCTGTCCTTGGAACTGGACCCCCCAAGCAGCACCTCCAGCCCCTGCCCCGCTATTCAGTCCAGTTTCTGCTGGAGGCCAAGGGCAGGAGGGCAGTGCTCTTCCCAATGCCGCCCTGCTACACACAGTGTGGCTGCCACCCTGGGCCCCACCAACCCTGCCCTCCACAGCCCTCAGCCCTGGGGCTGCTGCTCTCCCCTCTCTGCCTCGCCCCCTCCCTGCTCCCCCACCGGCCAGACTCCCCAGCCTCTCTTGTCATCTGGCCCCTAAGACAGGGTCCCTCAGACCCCACCAAGCCCACCCCTCACCTCACTCTGCCCATCCTGTGGGGTGACCTTGGGGGTGACCTTGGGGGTGACTGGTACGCATGGCCTCCATGACCACCATGACCACACCCACTCCTGCTGCTCTCCCTGGCCTCAGCCCTGCGGTCCTCATGGGTGTGCAAGGGCACCTGAACTCAGCCCCATGTGTTCACCCCAAAGTAGCCTCCAGGTGCCCCTGCCTCAGTGCCATTGTCCAGGTCAGTGTGGGAACTCCAGGCATTGCAGATTCCGTCTTTTCCCTCCCATCTCTAACTCTAACTTGCTATTGCAAAGGTTCATGTCTTCCTCCTCTGCAGTTCAGAAGCTCATGCACATGACGGCCTCCTCCATCTCATAAACCACCTGACTGTGGCCACCCCAGCCTGTGAACAGAGCGATCTTCCCAAAAGCAAGGTTGTGTCACATCCCTACATAAGTCTTACAGAGGCCTCCTAGCTTCTGAAGACACTCCTCGGTCCCTGCTGGCAGTGTGTTAGGGTTTGTGTCCAGTTGTCCCCCAGTCTCATGTAATCATGGGGTGGGGACTTCTACAGTTTGTGATTAACTCATGATCCAAGGCTGGAATTATAGGTCTTAGTACTGCTAGGATTATGGGTATGAGTACTTCCCCCAGCCTGAGGCAGAGAGCCTGAATGTATTATATGAGATAGAGAGACAGACTCTGAGTAGCTATTGCTTTTTGTTGCATTGTTGTTGTTCTGCCACCATGAACTGCTGCTCTCTGCATGCGCCCCTCTGCCTTGGAGTCAGCCAAGTATGGACTGAAACCTTCAGTAACTGTGAGCTAAATAAACCTTTCCTTCCTTCATTTTGGGTGTTGGGTATTTGTCCCAGCAACGAGAGAAGAATAAGTAAGACATAGTGCCCTGGGACACAGGTGATGGCTGCAAGCAAGTTTGCATGGAGCAAGGTGTCGTAGAATCCAGAGGTGGGGTTGCTGCGAATGAACCAGTCAGGCTGGGCTCCTGGCCTCTGTGGTTGCCATGGTGACAACTAGCATGATGGTCAGCAGGGAGAAGGCCCTAGAACCTGTGGTCCCTTGGCCAGGTTTTCTCTGCTGGGCAGGTAGCTAGGAGCCTCCTCGTAGGCCACTGGAATCCACCTTGCAGCAAGAAGCCAAGCATCCTCCCTAGAAATCCATGCACCCTAAGGCAGCTTCAGCTCACACATCCCTGGATTGCTCCTCTCATCAGCTGAGCAGATATTTGAAGTCCCACGCTACCCAGGGCGGTCAGTACTTGTCAACATCTCTGGCACCTACTCAGGTTCCCTGTCCTGGAATACCCCAGGGGGAGAATGGCATAACTTAGCATGATTGGGGTTGTGAATAGCAACACAAAAGTCAAACAGGATTAAACATTGGAACAGAATATTGGCTTGTGCACTGGGGCATAGGGGTGTGCAAGCAGGGTCCATCAGCTCTTGCTCTGTCTTTCACTCAGGGTGCTTCATTCCTGCTGGGTTTTCTCATAGTCATATGGCAGTTGTTCCTGGTCCAGAGCACTGTGTGTAATCGACACTTTCTAGAAAGGATAATGCTTTCATTTCCTGGGTCTTCTGTACATCAAAATCTCTGTCTTCATTGTGACAAGACCCACATGTTCACACACCCAGTTTGGAGCCGTCATTAGTAGTCCAGGAAAATGCCATAAGTTCATTGTTTTTTTTTTTTACCTGCTTATCCTCAACTAACCACAGTGGGGATCAATATGGCCCCGTTGGGGACCCATCTCCAGATTACTAAATCCTTTCAAGATCAAATATTTCTTCTTTCTCAGCCAATTGGGAAGCTTCAGAAACCACTAATTCCTCAAGGTGGTGTACAGGATTCGTAGGGACCCAGAAACAGAGGCTTGGGCTCCAGGGCCTTCGTGGTGACCCAGGAAGCAAAAGGCACATGCACAAATGTCCATTTTCACGTAGGTGTGCACACACACAGCACCAGCACACAAGCAAGCACGTCCACGCCAGCACAACATGCATATGCCCACATGCCAGCACACATTGCACACCTAACACACACGCACCAGCACACATACACGTGTGCACATACAGTTAACACAAGACTGTGTGCACATATTCCCCGTCATCTATGCTAAGTATGCTGCAAATCCTCTCTGGAGTTCGAGCTCAGGGTGGAATCCTCGCCCCCAGAGCTGCTTCCCTAAGCTGGAATCACATGGTCACAAAGTCACATGGCCGGCAGCCCAGGACCCCACCTCTGACACCCCCTCGAGGCAGGGCTGCTCAGAGTCAGGAGAACGACTGTGCCCTCCCAGGAGAGCTGCAGGCCACCTTCCTCCCGTCCTCTGCACACTTGCAGGTAGCAGACAGAGTTGCCGGTTGTCAGAAAATAGGTGACCCTTCCGGGATGCATGCGGCACTTTCCTGAGCTCACCGCCATTCATCAAGCCCAGGGCTGTCCCTGGGGGTGTCACTTCCAAGCTGGCTTCTTGGCTTGCTGCCTCCTCAGTCACCCCCCTGAAATGAATTCACTGAAATGGAGCACTGAGTCCCTGTCCAGAATTTCCTGTCTCTAATGGGTATAAATTTCCTTCAGAAGATTTTTTAATCCTTCACCAGCATTTCGGCTTTGCAGCATCTATAGTATGCATTTCAGTCCCCAACCTGCCTGTATCAATACTAGAAAGCCTGGAGTTCAAAATCAGAAGAACTGGATCACTGTGCTCTGTGAAGCTGAGAGACATATTTAATTGGGGCAATCAATGTACAATAAAAAGCACTTTTGTAGTTGTTTTACTTTATTCACTTGTAAGGATAATGAAACTGCTCAGCAGAAAAGTGATTAATTGGTCAGTCACACAGTCATTCAGCAAGTATTTTCTCAACTACTACTCTGGACGAAGCACTGTTAAAAGTACCACGATTCAGCTAAATGGAGCAAATAATGATGAATCCCTGCCATGAGCCAAGGCCTCTGCTAAGTTCCGAGGGACGGGGGCCAGTGAGATACGGGTCCAACCGCTGTGGAGTGACTGTAGCAAGCAGTGCGCCCACTAAATTTGAACTCTGATTAAGTAAAGGCTGAGCCAGGACACGCCCACATTCGGCTTCCCACCAATCAGATGCGCCTTCTGCTCCTCTGGGAGGAGCCACCCTCCACCAGACTAAGGGGCTTCCTGGGCTCTGAGCCTGAGGGAGAAAAGGTGAGCAGATGGAGGGGGCACTTTGACTGGGACTGATGCTGAGTTAGGCTTGGAAAACCTAGGCAACTCTAGGTTTTCCATTGTGCTCTGTGTCCTCTTTGTCACACTTTCGGTCCTGAGAGTCTCATCTCAGGTCACCCTAGAGACAGTGAAGTCACCAAGGCCTGGGCGTTGCGCCCGGGGCTCTGACTTGATAGGTCTGGGATCCAGCTTGGCATCCGGAGCTTTTAAACCTTCTTGGGGTCTCTAACGGGAAGCCAGAATCTGATTTTACAGAAGGAAGTTCTGAGCTGGCACTGCTGGTGCAAGCTCAGCTGCCTGAGTGTCCACAGGGTTTCTCCAGGCAGACGAGGGGACCTCGCAGCCACCTCTGCAGGCAGGAGGGGCCTGTGGGCAGAGACCAGAGGAACCCACGGCCCGTGTGGCCCTGCCCCACATGAAGCACCTTCCCTCCAGCTTGGCTCACAGGGGAAGCAGCTGGGACAAGACAGGGCAATGACAGACAAAGAAGAAAGAGGAGGAGAAATAACACCTGGATGCGAGTCTCCATGCTGGGCATCTCGCTACCCCCCAGGGTCACCGTCAGCTGCCTGTGGGCACTGTGAGCTAAGCCCAGAGCCAGCACTGGTGGCCCTGCGCCCCACCGCTGTGAGGTCACACTGATGCCTGTGTCCCCACCCCAGGCTCAGGAGAGCAGCATGTGACAGCGGTGCTCCACTGGGCTCCAGGCCCATCATGGGCACTCCTCATGGAGGAGGAGGGATGGACACTCCTCCCTGATGAGTGTCCCCATGCTGACCAATGAGAGCCTCCTAGCCTTGCGCTGGACACAGCCCAAGGTCAGCCTTCCCGGGCATACCACACACCCATCTTCCTCTCCATCTCCTCCCACCCTCCTCCTCTGCCTTTCCCCAAGAAGGAGCTCAGGCCCAGGACCCAGAGCTGATGGTCCCAGGCCTCCCTTCTCACCTCCTCCTTCACCCCAGTACTCTGGCCCTGTGAAGAAGATGCACACCAGAAACCTGCAGAAGGGGCGCTGGGGCATTTGCCCCTTCAGGCCAAGGCTGCTCCTAGACCCTGAATCCCCAGCACCTGCAGGTCACCCCACCTAGAGGTCACCTCCCCACCCAGGAGCCTTCAGAACACTGTGAGACACAAAGCCAGTCCCCACCCGGGCCACCTGTGAGACGCTCCTATGGGGTGCCTGGCCCTCCTGCATCTCCACCAAGCTCCTCCCAGAGACCTAGGAGCGGAGTCAGCTCCACTGTGTATTTCACCCCTGGCATCAGGATCCCTGGGGGACAGCTGACCCCAGTTTACCCTCATAGTCAGGACTCATGAGGACCAGCTCCCCACTGCAGCCTGATGACAGAGACCACAAGTCCTGTGTCACCACCTCACTCTCATTCAGCACCTCCTGGCTGGAGAGCCTTGTAGTCTATGGGTGCCAGGAGGGCCATTTCCTGTGGCCTCAGCTCCTGTGGCCTCAGCTCCTCTCACCTGACCCTCGCTCACCACGCTCCAGCCTGGCTCTTCCTCTCTGAGGAGCACCAAGATCTGCCCAGGCCTCTGCATAGCTATGGCCTTGATACAGTCTTCCTAGGGCTGGCTCGCCGCCCCCCAGAGAGGCCTTTCTGACCCTGCGTGGTTTGCCCTTCAGCTTTGCTGTCCTTTACAGCTACTGACCATCACCCACCATCCCCTGCAGCACTCCCTGGTCCTGTGCCTACAGCTTGTGCTCCAAATAAAAAGTGACTGCATGAGAACAGGGCCATCGCTTGCTCCTGTCCTGGCTCCCAGGGCAGAGCCTGGTGCAGCCGGGCCTCAGTGAGTCCTGCACCTGCCACTGAAGGGCTCAGGGGCAGAGGCCGCTCCCTCTGGCCTCAGTCCGCCTTTCCTGAGCTGTGGAAATGCTTTCCCCTGTGGTGGCCACGCCTTGGCTCTGCAGGCACCCTGTGGGCCTCCTCCTTCATTTGTTTCCTCCTTTCTGGCTCTCAGCAAGCGAAGGCTCTCTATGGCTGTGATTTCTGTCATTTAAGATTTAAAAAATTAAAAACAAATAAAGTGCATTAAGAGACTGCCCCGCTGAGCCAAGGGAGCGGATGCCTTTTGGGGTCTTGGTTGTCATCAATTATTGATCGAGCCCTGACTGTGTCCTGGCGCCACCAAGGCAGAAAGGACACAGGGTCCCTGCCCAGGGCCTTGGGGGGGGGGGAGAAGGCAGAGTCTGAGAGGCTCAGGTCTTCAGGCCGAGAAGGCGGCCTCATCCCCACCTGGAGGCCTCACTTCCTCTGCGATCTCTTTACTTTTAACAATGCCCATTCATTGTCTGAATGTAAAAGGTCACAGGAAGTTTAAAAATATTCCCTACAAAATGAGAAAATAACCTACAGCTCCAGGACTCTCCAGGCACATGCTAAGCCTAGGAGGTTTCTAAGATAGCACACCGCCCAGAGGCATGCTCTCAGCCCTCTCTGACATTCGCTGCATGGGACAGATTCACCTGCTCCAGCCCAGGCTGCTGACACCAGTGTTCCTGGCTACGAAATGTGCTGTCCCCTAGACACACAACGGTGGGCTTCAGCTGTTACACTAATCAGGGAGTCTGCTCTAGCACAGGGCTGGGAAGCTCTGCGACCCCCTGAACACCAGCCGCACTGGTTCTCCATCCCCACCAAGTGGCTGGAGAGGACAGGGGGCCTCTTGAGGGCTGCCCGTGGGGAGCACACCTGATGGCAATATTTTTCCCTCCCATTTTCTTGCTTCAGACAGACAGAAGAGGGGCCATGAATATTTTACATTAGCACGTCACTCTGCTCCTTTCCTCTAAGGGAACGACTGGCACAGTTCTAAGCTCGTTCTTATGTGATATCAAGGCATGATCTTTTCTCTCTAATACTTACTCCTGAACTGCCCCTGTGGCCTCATCCCCAGACTGGTGACTCTTCACGAGTGCCTTTACTATTTCAGAGGAGCTGCTCTACCCTGCATGGGCATTTAAGAGACCAAGTACACGGTGGTCACCATAGTGTCCCCTTGGGAAGAAAGGACCTACATAGCTTCGCAGTCCTCTGACCTTTGCCTGCACCCTGGGTGGACAAGATGCTCTCACTGAACACAGCACTGCTTTCTCTAATCTGTGGTGATCTCTTGCAGCTTTTTCCTCCCCTAATTTGGCCTTCGAGTCTCTCTGGATGGTGGCTAGAGCCTCTACCCTTACTCTGATGGACTTGGAGGTTGGGGTCATAGAGGGTCACAGTGTGCCTTTCAGGGGACACTTCCTTCTCCAGGTAGACAGCGCAAAGCCTGAGTGTCCACCTCTGACCTAGCCTTTCTCTCACTTGAAATTTGCTCACATTGCCCAAAGCCCTCTGGGCTCTTGTCTGACCAGGACCCAGTATATTCCCACCACGTCAGCTCCCTGCATCCTTCCCCCATCCTGCACTCCGCTGTACATGACGAGGGTAGACACAGCCCCCACAGGCCTTCAGCCCACTGGCACCATGTTCAGCTCAGGGATGGGGTACACTTCTGCCCAGAAAGGACTAAGCCCCAGTTGCAGGCACCTGGCCTCTCCTCTGCTCCCTGAGGGCTAATATTCAACCTGCATGCAGTGAGTGTTTCAGGCAGCTCCACTGCAAGAGCTTCTCAGGCAGGGCCGCTGCAGGAGCTCTGGGCCAGCTGGGAGCAGCTTCTTTGTGCTCTTGCCCTGCCTCTGGAGCCACACCAAGGGCCTGAACGACCTTGTCCCACTGACCCCCACCAGGAGCCATGGTGGCCCCTCAAAGGCTGGTCTGGAAGCCCCTCCTGCCGCAGGGCTGGCTCAGCCTCATCCAAACATTGTTCTCCTAAGTCCTTCAGGTCCAGACCCCAGGGTCCTCCATGGGAAAAGGATCCATGCACAGTAAACAGGGGACAGGGCCGGTGAGATAGCTCAACAGTCTGAAGCACCTGCTTAGGCAAGCATAGGCAAGCGCACAGGGACCACAGTTTGATCCCGCCCTTAGAGTGGGCTGAGCCAGTCACAAAAAATAAAAGTAAACAGGGCATAAATTGGTCATACACATCAATAACTCTCCCGTAAAAGACTAGCGGGACCAGTTTAAGCTGTAAGGAGGGGAGGGAGTGTCTCAGGAGACGACAGACCACAGGGATCTCCCTAGTCCCGGGTCAGAGCCAGGAAAACAGGTGAGATTCATGCCAGGACAAGAAGACATCACTGAGCTCCTTGCAGGCCGCTGAACAGAGCTTGCCCACGGCATGAAGAGGCTCCCCTGACGTGGCCTCGATGAACAGGGTGGGGAGACACTAGATCCACCACACCAGGATCAAGAGCAGGTTTGATTTCAGGGGCAGAGTTACCCTCTCCCAGCTCAGCTCTTCCCAAGGAAAAGCAAGGAAGTCCACTGTCACCTCCCAGCCAGCTCGGCCTGTGAATGTGAAGCCTCCTACCTAGGCAGCCATGAATACAGTGAGGACCAGAAGCAGCGTGTGTCTCCCGAGCGTGGAACTCCAAACAGAAATATGAAGTCTACGGCTGATCCTGCAGCACGGCTCTACCTTCTCAGGGCCGCAAGAATGGGAGCCATATGCATTTTGCTTGCAGGAAAGCCACAGTGAGGGATCAGAGTGGTAACAGATGGCAGAGCTAACACAGTGATGATGCCATTGTTGGTGACAGAGCTATAGATAATCCCTCATTCCCTATGGGGGCTGGGCTCACTTCCATGTGTTCAGATGGAGGAAGATTCAGGACGTGTCAGGGAGGAGCGCTGTATCAACAGTCCCTCGGTGGGTCCAGTCAGGTTGGTGGCTCGTGAGGGGACTGGATTCAGAATGAAAGGAGATGCATGGGGAGGCCTCGAGGAGGAGCTGAGCCACAGTTCCCAGGGATTAAATGGGCCAGTGCACTCTGGCCCAGCTGATGAGCTTGGGGGCTTTCCCAGGTCCTACTCATTGATTCTGCTGATCGGCCCTGCCCTGGCTCTGAGATGTTCAAATCCTATCACTGCAGCAACTGCACTGGCCTTCCCAGCCAGTGTCCCACAGGCCGAGTCCGTGACTCTGTGAGAAGGGAGCTGAGCACACGGGGCTTGCTCTGTGACCGGCAGCGCATTGCAGGCCAAAAGAACCCTGCTACAGCGTGGCAGGCAGGTGCCATCTGTGGAATACATTGTGTGAATTTCATGGTCTCGTTGTGACTTTGGCCTCAGTCTAGCAGCAAATCTTGGCCAACTTATTGTCCCAAGAGCATCTGGGATTGCTGCTTCCAGAGGCAGCGTCTAGACCTCCAACTCGAGGAGAAACGCCAGCCTGGGCCCAAGGGGCAGCAAAGCGGGCCACGTAGCAGCAGCTTCGCTGGCCCCAGCCCACTTAAGTCTACATTCCTGGGGAGTCTTTAGCGGTTACAAAGCCAGCCCTGAGGCATCAGAGTCTTTAATAACTCAGAGGAGGCAGAGCCCGCCCTCAGCATGGCAGTGCGTGTGCAGGGCTGACCTGAGCAGCCCTCGGCCTTCTACTTGTGCTGGCCCTGGTATCATCTGTCACGTAACCAAGCTGGCAAACTGCAGGCGTCAGATGCTTACAATTCAGATGGCTGCTTGCAGATGCAACGACCACATGAAGCTCCACCTGACGCATGCTCAGTCTGCCGCAACACCGCCCAGAACTGCAGGCACAGGCCGGGCCAACCCTTGAGAGCCCACAGGGGCGACTTTGCTTCTCCCCAGGGGATACTTGGTGAGGTCGGGAGACCCTTTTGGTTGCCACAGCTCTGGGGCTGGGGGCTACTGGCAATAGGGCTCGGGGTCAAGGACGTAGCTTAAACCTCCTACCCCGCACAGGACAATTCCCCAAACAGACTCCCAAAATGTCCCTGGAGCTGAGGGTGAGAAGCTCTGCTCCAGAGCCACAGCAGCTGC
Source organism: Ctenomys sociabilis (assembly GCA_004027165.1). NCBI lineage: Eukaryota > Metazoa > Chordata > Mammalia > Rodentia > Ctenomyidae > Ctenomys > Ctenomys sociabilis. The sequence continues at coordinate 9,503 of PVKA01051395.1, forward strand.
TCCGGCCCAAGGTCTGGAGAGGGCCCAGCGTGGGCTCGGCTGACATCGCCCTTTCGCTCTGGGTACGGTGACCCCATGCAGAACCGGAGCAGTAGAAGGCTGAGACCAGGTCTGTCCCAGGCGAGCGCAGTGAGATGGAAAGGGCCACGGGCAGAGGCTGTGGGGCCCCAGGGAGCCAGGGCCTGGCCTGAGGAGCCCAGCACATGCAAGCAGCACTGCAGCATTAACTAATAGCACCAAGTACAGAACACTGGAAAGAGTCGCTCATGGTGAAGAGGAGCACTGTTTTGTGAAATTCCAGATTAATATGCATTTGTTGTGGGTGTGTTGTGTGCCCAGGCTGGGCTCCACTGTAGAATACACACCCTGTGGCTGAGGCCACTTGGAAAGCATTAGAGTGGATTAAATGATGAAAGGCTTGGAAATAACTAAGAATCTGTCTGTAAATATTGAGAATAAAAAGAACAGGGGAGTTACTAACTCTAAGAAAGCCTGAGAGGACAGAAACGCAGCCCTATCACAGACTTGAACAACACCGGCCTGGTCACACGACATAAGCACCGCTACTGATATAATTAAAAACAGTGGTTCACCCACGAAAGTAATGGGGAGGAGGTGGGAGGCAGGGAGCATAACCTGCCTTAGTTACGTTTCTTGCTGCTGAGACAAAATACCCGACCCCCGAGGTTAAAGGAGGAGGGTTACTGAGCTCACAGGCTGTGGGGTTTTCACTCCATCATTGCTCCATGGCAGGATGGTGAATGGCAGAGGCCCAGAGCCCACGGCAGATGCCAAAAGCAGCGAGAGAGGAGGGAAGAGCCGGGCGTGGTGGCGCACACCTATAATGCCAGCACTGGGAGGCTGAGCCAGGAGGATCGCTGTGAGTTCGAGACCAGCCTGGGCTACAAAGTGAGCTCAAGGCCAGCCTGAACTGCAGAGTGAGACCCTGTCTCAGACAAACACACACACACACACAGAGTAGTAAAGACCAAGCCTCTTTTCCTCCCTCCTGCTGAGTGCAGGCTACCTGCTCTAGGGCAGTAGAGCCCTCACACCCAGAGCCCCAGCGCTGGACCAAAGACCAATCCCATGAACTCTAGCTTCAGCCTCCTCTGAAAAGCACCCCCATGACCCCATGAGGCCATCCAGATGCAAACCCAGCAGGACCTTCCCAGACTGAGCCCAAGACAGGTCTGTTCCCGTAGGAACCGTGTCCTTGGCCTCCAGGTGCTGACCCTTATCCTGGCACCCGCTGCCTGGCGGTAAGTTGACCCCGAGGGTCACTGCTGGATTTGCTCACTCACAGACCCAGTAATTAAGTTCCCGGGCTTCCCACCCCTGCCCCTCAGCATCTGCACAAAGCTTTCATTGTTCCTCAGAGTCTGACCCTGGCCTTCAGTTTCCATAAGTGCCCACTGCCTGTCCCCGGGTCGGGGGTCATTCCTGAGCACCCACAGCCCTGGTGCAGGCTGGGGCACCCTGAGCATCCTGAACCCATGTGATCCCTGCGCCTCACAGGAAACCCCAGCCCTGCAGGATTAGGCAGAGCAGGAGTGGGCCAGATGGGGCACGGTGACACCAGCTTCTCCAACAGTGGTCAGGGGGAAGAGTCCTCTGTACCCAAGCCAGTCCTCTCTCTGGGTCTAAGGGATCCAGGCCTCACTGTGGGCCGAACCCTTTCTGGAGAGTGAAGGGAACAGACCCAAAGGCACTGACTGGCCCGACATCCTCTTCCTGTCCACCGGCAAACCCGCACTTGCCCACTGCCTTCTAGGCCCAGCCCCAGTGACCTCAAGCCAGTTCCAAAGTTGTGCTTCTTCTGTAAAGTGGGAACAGTGACTCCACCAGCCCAATCACCTCTCAGAAGCTCCTGAGATGACACAGAAGACCTATTGGTACAGGACAGCTACAGTGGGACCCTGACGAGGCCACCGTGGTCACTATGGGCAGGAGGTCATTGCAGAAGGAGGGAATGAGCCACATCCCCAGCCCAGGAAACGGGCAGCAGGGGTAGTTATGGAAACCTCACAGAGCAAAGCCTGTCACTGCTGTTGCCTGGAACCTCTTGTGCCCTTTGCCACCATAGGTCATTCAGCCCAGAGCTGGAGCTGAAGGCCTCGTGAGGCTGACTCCCAGGGGATTAGTCCTGGAGCATCCCTGGGGCTAAACTCTGTGGCCAAGGCCTGAGGTGGATCTGCAGGAGGCCCAGGGTGTAGGGAGGCTCCCAAGAGGCAGGAAATGCTGAGTTTGGTGAAGTGCTGGAAAGGCCTGATTCAGCTCCTTCCTCAGCCTGGCCTCAGTGTTCCCACAGCAGCCTGTATCCTGAGCGGACCTCAGTGAGGGGGATGTCAGGGGCTCCTCTGTGACTGCCATGACCCGGCTTCTGGTCTGTACAAAGTAGCAGCCTCACAAGTCTCCATCTGTGAGGAGGAAGCATCTGAAGCTCCCCGGGACACAACACAGTCAAGATGCTGCTGTAGAAAGGAGCCATCCCTGCCTCCTGCCCCAGCCTAGAGCTGTCTGCAGTCCTCTGAGAGCCCTATGAGACTGTCTCTGACTTCTGAGGTTCTGTTCCTCACATCAGTGAACACTCCCCCAGCTGGCTTGTAATGGGGGACACGAGGGGACCTTGCTTCTCTGTGTCCCCTTGTCACAAGCACCAAGGGCTGGGCAGGACTGGAGAGCTCTTGGCAGGGTAGGCCAAGGGCGGGGG
>PVKA01051396.1:0-12214 GCA_004027165.1 Ctenomys sociabilis
TGAAGATTTCCTCAGGAAAGCAGTTGCCATGAAGCTAGTTCAAAAATGGTTGTGCATTCCAGTAAGAAAATAAAGGCAAAAACAAAGAAAATGGGCAGGGGAGCTGAGGTCCTACCCTGGTGCCAATGGTGTTGTGGTTCCTGGAGAAGGGGTAAAAGGCTCCCAGCTGCATCCAGCGAGCACACATCTCATACTCAGCATGTTGAAAGAACCCACAGATGTCTGCCCCAGTCTGAAATAAGAGGGAATCAACCAGCCCGCTGGTGACTTCTGAAATGCGCCACCACCTTGTGAGCAGGCAGGGGGCATCTGAGGCCACTTACATAGGATATGCCAAAGAGGCTGAACTCCATCATGCCTGCAACGAGAACCGCATCTGGGTCAGGGAGCCCTTGGCCCTGCCTGCCCCTCCTCCTCCCCAAGGACTCGCCTCCCTCCCTGCCACCCAGCCCGGGGAACAGGGCCCTGTACCGATGATCGACTTCTTCAGCTGGTCCCACGCAGCCGTGTTGTCCCCCAGCCAGTGTCCTGCCCAGCGTCCAGAAGAGGGGAATGTGGAGCGGGTGATGACGATTCCTCGCTCTCCTGTCACCTCCTGCACAGCTCTGGTTGCAGAAGAATAGGGAAGAGAAATGAGGCCGGAGAAGAGTAATAAGGGTCATAGAACTAGAAGCTGGGCATTGTGTTGGCTACATGACTGTGAGAATATATAGATGCCAACTCACAGGGATGGCCCACTCACTGATACACACAATAAGCACAGCTGTCTTTGGTAGTGTTTTACAAAGAAATTCATCATGTAGAAAACTCTGAGTTATCTTAAAATATTAAGCAAGAATCTTGCTATTTATCATTTGCTTTCTTATATTTGCTGCTGAATACTACAAATTACTACTTAAGATTTTCCTTAGAATAATTTTTACTCTTTGAACTCACAACATGGATGTTGCTACTTCAACAGCAGAATCAATGACATCCAACAGGAATGGGGAACAGAAATCCAACAGAGATGATTCACATTTGGAATAAAGGAGAGGTATGAACATGCTAGTTTCTCACTGAGGGGATTACTCCTCAGTTAAGCAGGTGCTTCTCATTACAATCATGGGTTCTGGCTCCAGGCTCAAGAAGTATATCTTTAGCAAGTCAAAATTGTTTGTAATTCTAAATAAATTCTTCTTAATACTTAGACTAATGAATAAAAACAAGGTGAGAACCCTATGCCCCTCACTGGATGTCCACATAGACTGTACCAACTAGAGAAGGCAAAGAGCGACTCACTCATAGGTGGGCCTGGTCTGGGACCACCCGTACAGGCTGTGCACATCATAGTGACGCACTCTGGTGCCATCTGGAAGGACCTGCTCACTCTCCATGCACAGGGTCTTGCTGCTCAGGCCCTTGTCCCTGGCCTCCAGATCTGAGGGGAAGAAACAGGAATGTGAAAAATAGTCTTGTTGCTTTTAGTTCCTGATTGCTCTTTAAGAGTCAGAAATAAGGATCTTAAAACTAATTCCCATGGGTCATTCCCCCACTTCCCAGAGACAAATAGTGTTTAGTTCTGAGCTGCAGTGGTGCCTGCATCATGGTTTCCAACATCAACTGTAATGGAGAAAGTAGAATTAGAGGTAAGGCTAGAACACAGGATTGTCAGACCCTTACTATGGTTATAGGCTCTGATATATGCTATAAATTATTTCATATATAATTTCCATAAATGGGATGAGTTATCTGCCTTTTAACAATTTAGAAATTGAGATTTGAAAGTATCGTGAAACCTATCAGAGGTCATATGTCACATAACACAGAAAAAAGTGATTTGTAGATCCGAGATATAAACACAAGTTTAACATCAAGGATCATGGGCCATAAGATGCACAGAACCTTCTCCTTTACAGTCTTTGGTGGCATAAGAAATTCCTATAGGTAAATTAACATAAGCCAGAAGGACTGTGAAACACAGTATCAGGAACCCTTTGAAGGATTCCTTTGAAGCTAACACCATGTATAACATTTTCTATTCACAACGAATGTAGTATCTTGCACTCATCCACTTGGGTGAGGTGCTGAGAGTGGTTTTGCCTCTGACTCGTGTAAGCCACAGCAGCAGTCTGGGCACTCTTGAGTAGTCAGGCTCATGCCCTAGATGCTGGGTGATCCTGGAGGTCACCCTACTTCTAGCCAGGGATCCACAGCCCAGGCAGGCTCAGGGTCCTTACATGGCATGTAGGGAGGACGGTTCAGAGTTGTATCTGTGCAGCCTGAAGGGACAGCTCCATTCACAAAACTCGAAGGTTCATTCATATCCTACAAATGTCAAACAGAGGCACAGCTTACATTTAAAGATAACTATGTTTTACCCATTCTGAGACAAGGAAGTAGTGAAAAATCATTTAATATGTAATAGTTTCTATAGGTACTTGCTCAGAGGAGCTCTTCACATCCTAGAGGAAACTGCTCAAAAGTTCTTTTAACCTGTTCCAGATGACTGGCCAGAGGATTGAATCACTTTAACCTTTGCCTCAGGGCAAGCAAAGTTAAAAGGATTTCCTATTACGGCCAAGGATGTTTCCTGCCAAGATGGATGAGCACATTTCAAAGTCTTTGTTAGATGACAATGATCCTCGAAGGACAGTGATCCATATGGTAAGACAAAAGATAAACACACACCTACAGACATGTACACACACACACACACATGCATGCGTGTATGTTCATACTTACAATCCACATGCCGTCAAACCTCAAGCTCTTGTCTGGACTCTCTGAGTTGTTGTAGAGCTCTTGAATTTCCCTCTTCCACCACAGGACAGTTGAGGTACGGAAAAAGTCTGGGAAGGCCACGTAAGCTCGATATTGCTACAAAAACAGAACAGAACCCATTTGTCCCCAAGCAATAGATCAGACAGCAAACAAACATTTACTTAGAACTTAACTCATGCAAAGACTTTACTACCTGTGGTAGATGGTGATAGGCTGAGCAGAGCTGGCCTAGTGTTCTTGAGTGCAGTGAAGAGGAATAAGTACAAATCATAGACCCTAGAGCTTAGAGCAACGTGTTGCTCTATATATCAATGAATGCCAACAGCAACCTGAACTCATCATCTAATGCTGCAGATGCTCAGCCACCAGCTTCCATCCTGATTTTTCCTAAGCTCTTCTTAAAGGCAAGGCAGGAGGCAGAAAGATGAAAAGGAGAAGGAGTAGACATGAGATGCACTGTACTGGGTTAGAATGAAACAGCACTAAGAATGAGAAGAAAGGATACAACTTCTCCTAACTTTAGAATAGAGTGCTTGTTTCTCTATTTGCCATGGGTTTTAGAATCACGTGAAAAGTTTAGCCATGTGTCATATGAAGTAGGAGGACCAAAGGAAAAGTTTCAACCTCCTTCTGTCTTCATGTTCCATCAAATGATAAAAGTAATGCACTTAGCATACCACAAGATGGAGATCCAAGATCTCAGTCTACATTTCTGCCATTAGACTTTAGAGAACAAGAGCCTTATTTTATATTTTTCTGAACAATTTTCCTAGTCCCTAGAGTGCTTAGGTAATAACTTTATGTAATAATTCAAAAAAGATGATAATAAATACTCGGTTTAATTGTAGGTTAACATCACCGAGCAGTGTCATAAATTCCCTATAATACATGTGGTTGTCACAGGACATCATGGTAGTTGTGGGTCTCTATAAACAGACTCCTTCCTCTGTGTGAATCACTCCACTTTAACAGTCAAAAAGCTCAATAGGACTGGGGCTGGGGGTAGGAGCAGACTTGACTTAAGAGAGTTCTCATGCACAACAGACACTTTTGAGTCTAGATAGAAGGCAAAAACAAGGACATGAAGAAGAAAATAAAAATGGCCCCATATTCATTAATCTGTCTTTCAGACAGCTAAGTGCCACATCACTGTAAATATTAGGAAGTCTTTCCTTAGGAAATAGAACAGGAAGAAAAGACTCTTTCATTATAGGCAAGGTCAAAAACGGTGGCAGGGGGGTGGGGATTAGAGTAAATAATCATTATGGTGATGAGTCACCCTTATATCTGTAATAAAATACAAATGGGAAATGAAGCCAACTGTACTTATAAACCTCAACAATTATGCTCTGATAGTTCATATCTGTGCAATAAAAATGTCCTGCAGTTCTCCTAGGCATGGGGTCTGTCTTCTCCTGTGAGTATTCAGTTCAACCCTTGCCTTATTGTTCCTGGCCACTTACCTTCATATGAACCAGGGATGTGCACACCTGAGTGACAGAGCAAGGTTACTTATCCAAGCCCACAGCACACTACCAAAATTAATTCTTGGACTGAATTAAACTTAAACTCAGAAATTTTCTTCTCCTAGGTCTTGGTTCTTAGTTGTTCTGTACTACCCCCAGCAATGTGAGATATGGACATTGTCCTCACCAACCTTGTAGTCCATCCTACGAATATAAAGTTATAACTGTTCCATCTACTAAGAATCCCTTGAGATCAATCTAATAAATTCTGTGAACTCTAAATGAAATGGTCTCCATTACAGTCACAATTGCATCAACAGAATCTGTGTGATGAATACCCTGCAGCCACAGCCATGGACATAGCTGGTCAGTATTCACTAAGTGTCACATGGTGTTTCCCAGTGACTATGATAACCAACACTGTTCCACAGATTTCAAAATAACCTTGTGTTTAGGGATAGTACTGACCCTTGTAACTAAAGAACCATAGATCTCCTGAGCTAGCAGCCAACCTTGGGGCTGATGCAGAGGCCCCTGCACCAATGTAAAAGCCTATGTCCCTGAATGTTACAGATTTAAAAGCTCCTTGTGTCCATATGTAGGCTGCCAAAAGTCAAGTGTTCTTCTGTGCAACATGATGGAGAAGACAGGTGCCAATGTCTTTCCCTTGATTCTTTTTTAATGTATTAGGTACAGGGTCCCACTACACAACTTGAACTCACAGTGATCCTCCTGTTTTCAGCCTTCCTGGTGCTGGACTACAGGCCTGCACCACCATGCCCGGGCTCATGGGTGGCTCAGTGTATGTAGGGGTAGGGTCCATGTGGCATGTGGTGCCAGGGATCGAACTCTGGTCCCTATACTTGCCTGAGCAGGCACTTAGTCCACTGAGCTATCTTGTCAGCCCTCTCCCTTGAATTGTTACTAGATGATAGGTAGATAGGTAGAGAGAAAGGGAGACAGAGAGAGAGAGAAAGAGAGAGAATTGATATTTATTCAAAATATATAAAACAAAAATATTGAGCTGTATCTGAAATACTCTTGCAAATTTGTAAAATGTACTCCAGCAAGTTTCTGGGTGTTCCTACTGCATTTACTACCAAAAGATTAAGAGGCACAGTATATACAAAGTTCAATAATCAGGCAACCAAATACCCTGAATGAGTTCCTAATTTTGCATCTACAGTGCTCCTCGTACCACGTTCCAGGTCAGAGACCCAACCCAAGGCGATTGTGCATCACTGGTTTACAGAGCTGTCTATATACGCTACTCAGTGGGAGTTGTCGCAGGCCAGAACCTTTGGTCCCAACACAATGCTAGCTCTGTATAGTATCTATTTCCCTCTAGGGCACACTCATTTTCCTGACAATTAACTGCCCTGGCTAGAGCATGAATATTTTGTTTACTACCTTCCACTCTTATTCCTAGTGACTGGAGTCTATCCACTATACATTAATCTACTGCATACAATGCAACTAATCAGAGTGCTCAGAAGGCCTCTTGACTCATGCTGGGCATTCAGTTGCCTGGTTATTCAACTGTGTATATACTTTGTGTCTTTATCTTTTGGTAGTAAATGCAATAGGAAAAACCAGAAACTGGCTGAAGTACATTTTATACATTTGCAAGAGTGTTTCAGATATAGCTCAATATTTTCTTTGTACTGGCTATCAGTGGATAATATGAGAACTTAAAACTGCTATGCCTTGTTCCCACTGACTTATATCTATTAACTCTTGATCTTGATAGAATTCCTAGATAGTACAACTAACACCACACTGCTGACCACATAGAGTGTAGATTCTGAGTTCCTGTGGCCCTAGTCAGGAGGACAGGAAAAAAAATCTTACTCTTTCATTTAAAAGCAACCCTCTGGCTGTTCCATTGGCTATACAAACCTTGCTACAATTCCTCTAGAAAGAATGATCATTGTTAAAAAAGAGATAAAGAAAACAATGTAAGGCATTTACTCTCTAGAAGGAAGAGAGCTCTGCTTGCAGGTTTTGTCAGAACAATAGATAATCCAGACAGCCCTGATCACAGATACTATGAGAAAGTGAGTAACAAAGGTACACCAGTTCACTTTGCGTGTCTGACATAGAGTGGGATTGAAGTGCCCTAGACTGGAAAGGAACTGTGGATTCATTTTGGTGAAAAAGATTTAAGCTTAAGAAATATATGGATTGCTGGAATGTGGAAACATCAAGAAACCGTTCCCAAGAAGGAGAAATTTTATCAAAGGCTAGAAATTCAGGAGTAGAAGGGAAGAGGAGAGATCAAAGTTTCAGTCATTGCAACTAGAAAACAGTATTTATATATGTGAGGGCATAGGGGAAAAAAACAAAGCATGTACAGAGAAAAACAATAACTAAAAACAAAGGTCAGGAAGAGTTAAGAGAGACACCCAGACAACAACAAGACACAAATTCGGAGGGAAGTAGCACTCCTTACAGGTGATGCCCAGTGACTATTCCATGGGCTTCAGGATCTGACAGCTTTGGGGGTGAAATTACCATTGTGTCACCTAAAGCCATGGGAAAAAATACAAGTTCTCTTCATTGCCACTGGAAAGAGAACATTACTATATGGTAGGTAATCTGCTCATGGACAAATGCGCTGAACATAATTCCTAAGTGTTTCTCCTTGCCACACCCATGTCCATGGCACAGATTCCCAGCTACCTGGGAATGGCTCTTTCTTCCTGGAAACCCTTCAGCCAACATCCACAATGTGTCTCTTACCTCAACTTGATTCTCCCAGTCTAGCGAGGGATCAATTACAATACCAGGGAAATCAGGCCAGACCTGTGGGGAGACAAATGTTCAATAGCAATGTACCTGAAATTTAACATGAATGGTATTTTCCAAGAAAATAGAAACTATTGTCAAAGGGTTACTAATACTCCCATTATCTTGTATGTCTGAACTAGAGATAAGTAGATTCTACAAAATTCTTAACTGTATCAACTAAAGTAGATTGAAAAATGCAAATTATGGACCTCAGACCTCAAATGTAAAGGACCAGGAAGCAATATGTACAAACAATATATACAAACACTTTACCATGTCTAAGATCCCAGGCTGGGGATTGATGGAACACTCCTTGCTCATACCTTTCCCCAGACAATGCCTCCATCGTTGGGATACTTGATGAACACGTCATTAGCCATACCCTCAGAGAAGGCACGGTAGAGCTCCGTCTCATTGCCAGAAATGGCTGGGTCCTGAAGGCAAGCACAAGTCAGATGAGAAAACTACAGTAAGGAAATGACAAGGAGGCATGAAAGGGAAAATTTTGAGACAGGTGCTCCTAGCTTCCCTCTGAACTGTAATGTATCCACGAATCCTAGAGAACACAATGCTTTTTGTGTGTTCTCTTCTTATAACATGAAAGTAAATGCAGCATAATGAATTCTCCACCTAAGCCCAACCAGTGCCCAAAGAAACTAATCATATTCAAACAAGGACCAACCAGAATGAGGATGACCCGCATCCCATCAGCCTTCATGCGATTGATCAGGGCTGGAAACCCAGAGAACTTGAGGCTGAGAGTGAAGTCCAGCTGCCGCTCCATGTAGTCAATGTCTGAGTACTGCACATCCTGGGAGAGGACAAAAGGAAACCAAGGGGCTGAGGGTGGCACAATCTAGCTCCAGAAGGGAGCAACCACCCAATACTGATGATGAAGTTTGAAGGTTTCTCTGTGACTCTTTCAAACCCTAGCTCCATCATTTGTTTGTGTGTCCTCCAGGAAGTTTATCTCATTTTTTCAAATGTTACGTCAGCATAAAAACAATGAGTAAAACTTAGCATGATGATATCTATGTGAAGGGCTGTTCTGAGGATAAATAAAAAAACTCTGCACTGAAAGTGGTTTTGAACACTGTTAATATAAAGAATGATTCTTCTCACTTCTCCCAAGTGTTTCTACTATACTACAGTACCAGGGTGAGGCATCATGTGGATCATATAAGACAGAGCTCTGCGTCTTTGCACCACTTCACAAAGTCCAACAAACAAACACAGATACAGAGGTGAATGAGTTAGCCACAGGTCACAGAGTAATGCATAGTGCCCTTTACATACATAGGGGATTTTGGCAGCCACCATATCATCATACAGGCTGGCGATCTCAGAGTCACTCTCATATCCATAGCGACACAGCTGGAACCCCAGGGACCAGTATGGCACCATCACAGGACGACCAATCACCTAGGAAATATGCAAAACACTAGTCCTTGTGGGAGAAGTCAGATTTAAGCTGTAAACACAGTAATAAAGGCAGTTCTTCAGTGCTACACAAGATAGACACTCAATGAGTACAAATCCAGAGATAAACTGAGGAGATGAAGAGTTACCAGAATACTTTTGAGAAATCCACTGAACTACAGATTATAGACTAGAAACTGGGAAGTGCTTGGTTTTACTCTGATTCCTAGCGTGGGTCTATGGTTAGGAGCACAGAACCCAGAGAGAAAAAAATGTCTGGATTGGCACAGGCTCCATGTGTGGCAACTCGGTCATCTTGGACAAAGTGAAGCACAGATCTGTGCTTCCATTTCTAATACATACTTGATGAGCAAATGCAGTCCCTCCTACCTCAGTGTACTGTTGAGTGACAAGCTCTGGAGTAGGGCCCAAGAACACATAGAAGTCCAGAATTCCCCCCGTGGTGCGGTATGTGAGAGCAGGCATAGGCTGGAATGTCACATCTGAAAAGACAGAAAGAGGCCCACAACAGTGGAAACCTTCACAGAAGGTACTAGCCTTGATGTACATAGTGTCTCTCTTCTCCACATTAGAATATCAAGGGCAGATATTCTGTACTTTTCCCAAAACAATTCCAGAAGTGCTTGTCCAAGGGATTCATCCCTGGTAATTTCCTCTTTGGTGTGCTACTTATTATCTTATATATTTTCTCATTCTAGTTCCTTAATTTACTATAACTTTTACACAAGCAAACTTTTTCAGTCAGAATTTAAGACAGACAAGAAGTTGCAAAAATGTTCCTAACAGCCTCTGTATATAACTCACAGAGCTGAGCTTTACTCAATGATAACATTTTATTGAATCTAAAGGTACATTGTCAAACTAGGACACCAACACTTACTAAGGTATGGAACGAAAGCACGATTCACTGTATCTTACTATATGATTCCTATACACCCCTTAATATTTCCTTCATTCATATGTCACACAAGTTTTATTCACACTCGCCTACCCTTGGGGTGAGTACTCTTATGCATAATGCATATGTTCACTTTTGATTCAAGTTATGCAGCTGTTCCCGCTAGCTGAACTGCAGGATACTGGCAACTCATTTGGTTCTATGTTCTTTGCTATGTGATTTTTTGAAAAATAAGAGTTCATTTGTTGTATTATTGCACAACACTGGACTGAAAAAAAGAAAATACTAAACACAAAATCTTTCTGGTCTGGGAGAGGCTCAGGAGCATAAATTCCTGACTTCAATCCCTAGTATATTTTTTAAGTGCATTTGGCACAGGGCCTCACTACACAGGTTGGACTCATAGTGATCCTCCTGCTTTCAGCCATGCCAGTGCTGGGATTCCAGGCACATGCCACCACACTCAGACTCAGTCACGGGCTCAGCATGCCCAAGAGTAGGGCTGGTGCAGCATGCAGTACTGGGGCTCAAACCCCAGGCCCGAAGTTTGCCTAAGCAGGTGCTTAGTCTGCTGAGCTACCTCTCTGGCCGTTAGCTAGGTAGATCTTTAGCACCGTAAAAGGAGATTTGGGGGATTGAAAATGGGTGTTGCAGGTGGTGTGGTAATACATGTACTGAGTCCCAAAGACAAAGGGATCTACATGTACTATAAACATGGACAAAAACTATGCATGTATGAAGGGGCTCAAGAGACAGAGGGACAGGAAAGAAAAAAGGAAGGAGACGTGCCCTGTACATCACATGTAGCAATTCTCCAATTTGAATGCAAGCATTATGCACTATAAACATAATACAATAAAAAAACCCACTGGTACCACCTACCCATAGCATTGCTGTTCAGCAGCAGCACGCTGTGGGCACTGCCGTCCTCCTCCAGTCCCATGTAGTAGGGGTGGACACCGTAGGAATTCATCTTGTACTGAGAGACATGGGGAGAAGGCAATGAGGGAAGAACGCATTGTGGCTGCTTAAGAAATTTAACAAATAGGTTTAAGATGGGTCTTGTCTTTTCTGAGAAAGAAAGCTCCGTGAAAATAGGGCCACTTGTCTACAAGCACAGTGCAGGAACTCACATTGAGCCAGGGCAGACAAAGCACAAAGCACACACAGGGTAGGCAGACAGGTGCAGGCACAATCCCACTCATCCTGCGCTTACCCCTGGGGGCTGGTCTCGGGAAAACATGCCCCATGTGTGCCAGTTCAGGTCTCTCCTGAAGGCTGTGTGCTCTGTTTCCCCAAAGCCATAGATGTAGGAGGAGGGCAGGCGGGTGGAGATGCGGAGGAACATGTCATTGAAGGTGAAGCCCAGGACCTGCGAGTCCCAGCTGTGAGGTGGAAAGGTGGGTGGGGAAGAACTTCAGCTCTCCAATTGAGCATGTGCAGCTGACTTTCCAAGGATAACAGCATTATTGATTCCCCCACACTAATGGACCCAGTTCATCTCCCAAGTACAATGCAAAGCCTATGTGGCTAAAAGAATCATGGCTGTCCTTGCTGGAAGCCAGCAGTCAGCCTTCCTTCCTCTGCTTTCTACCACTGCGTCCTTCTGATACTCACCCCATGACACCAGAGCCAGTCACTGCCCACCATCTCATCTGCCACCCTGCACACCAGCCCTGCCATCTGCTCTTGCTCCATGATGCTCCATCCCCTCATGCTGTTTGGTGATATTTTCTGAGAGAACCTAACATTAGGTTACTCCCCATGTCTAACAGGTTTCCCATACGAACAGCATGTAGATAAAGTCTTTAAGGCTGCCCCCAATCTGAACCTGTATAACACCCCAGCTTCCCACCTGCTCACCCTCTTCACACTGCACTAGTCTTTATGCCTACATAGCCCATTTTCCTCCCCTCCTGTCATCCATACACGTATTTTCCATCTATCGAGCATTCTGTTTTCATCCCTCAGACATCGCATGCACTTCACACCTCAGGGCCCTCCTCCACCTCCAGGCCTAGCTCAAATGCCACCTGCTTGGAAAGGCCTGCTCTGGCCACAATATCTTTTTTTTTTTTTCTGTCTCTATCATTAAGCTTTGTTTTAATAGGTCTCAAAATTCTGTGACAGATTTTTGGTCAAGTTGTTTCCATTAAGAAGTATTGATTTTAAAAACTAATAACTTAAAAACTGCCACACACACACACACAAAAAAAATGGTCCACAAAACATTCTCCTTTCCTTCTGAAGGTTTTATGATGCATTGTTAGCATTAACCAGTCTTTCACTATTAAACTTAAATGGCCAGTTAGGAGAAACAGTTCTGAGACCAGTCTTCCACCACTGATTAAGACTGGGGTGGCAGATGTCAGAGATAGTATTCATTTAGCCTTCTGAGCTTTCTGGGCAGACTTGGGGACCTTGCCAGCTCCAGCAGCCTTCTTGTCCACAGCTTTGATGACACCCGCAATAACTGTCTGTCTCATATCATGAACAGCGAAATGACCCAGAAGTGTGAGGTCAGAGAAGCTCTCGACACACATGAGCTTGCCTAGAACCATGTCAACAATGGCAGCATCACCAGACTTCAAAAACTTGGCCAGCTTCCAGCTTCTTAACAGACCAGTGATCAATCTTTTCCTTCAGTTCAGCAAACTAGCAAGCAATGTGAGCCATGTGACAATCCAGGACAGGGGCATAGCCAGCACTGATCTGGCCCAGATGGCTCACCTGAGCAGTGAAACCAGCTGCTTCCCCTGGTGCGTCATTTTTGCTGTCACCAACCACATTGCCACACCGGACATCTTTGGCAGACACATTCTTGACGTTGGCCCACATTGTCCCCAGGAAGAGCTTC
>PVKA01051397.1:0-12214 GCA_004027165.1 Ctenomys sociabilis
CATGAAACTCAGCTGTGCCCCAAATTTTCTGATCAAGGAGATTATGGAGCCACAGAGGAAAGAGACTGATGATCTATAGTGTGCCTGGGGAGAGTCACATGGAGAGAAAGCTTTCTCTCAGGCTCTCACAGAGAGCAAACTGGTCAAGCATTGGCCGTGACTCATCCACATGGATGACACAGACAAAGGATCTACAGAGCAAGATACAGGATTATAAGATAAACCCTGAGGGGACTTCACTGACCTCATCAGAAATAAAAGCTACATTTTTTGTTATATGGGTCTTGCTCTACCTCGGTCTTAACCATCCAGCAGAAAAGTATAAAAATGAGGTATATAACGTGGGGCCATAATAATATACAGTAAACAGCTCTAGTCAACAACTTCATTGGATAACCCACTATTATTGTGGACTGCTGGACTGTGTTGGATTGTTTTGCTGAATTAAGACACATTTGAATGCATTCAGAAAATAAATTTGTCTAAAACACATTCCTATATTTACATTGTTAATTGTATAAAGAGGGATAAATAGGTTCACTGGGTAGAATTTAAAGTACACATTCAAAGAAAATAGCAGGAGGCCCTCAGGACAGAGGCACGCTCTGGCTCAGAGCAGGGATGTTCCTGTGATTTTATCAGTAAGGCCACAGGAAGTCTGGCTGGGATTACTGCAGGATAAAGAAACCTGAAGGCAGAATTGGCTTATGGCACAGAGGCGAGAATGGCCCACTTCACAGGGTGATGGCAGTGGCAAAGTCTTTTTTTCTTTTTTAAGTTGGATGGTGCAGTCTCAGACATTTTGCCTAAAATAACCAAAATGACTTATGTTGTCACAGGAACTCCTAGGGGCGTGGGCTGTGAGTGGCCTGGAAGTAAAGGAGCATGAGCCACGCTCCGAGTGCAGATGTGGACAGCCGGGCGCCCTGCAAATGCTTTCTGAGTTCATGTCCTTGTCAAAAGTACAGTTCCTACACAATGATTTCCTGTCCCTGCTCTGCCTGTCCTCATTTCTGTTTTACCTATGTTCAGCCTCACTCTCTCCCTGAGGCGCTGGCACCTTCTGGGTGTGGAGGGGTTGAAGGCTCCTCTCATAACTGCTTCAGGCAGAGAGCAGGTGCTTCTTTTACTCTTTCAAATCTCATTTGCTTAAAATATGATTTCCTCTTGATAACAAATTGGGTGCAGATTTGTAATTTTTTCTATCTGCACGGATTAAAGGCAGCTGGTTATTTCTTTATCCATTAATTAATTAAATAACCAACATTTTATGTGATTCATGGATTCCTCTGCATGCTCAATAATTTTTGGTTTCCTCTTGCACTGTTCATCTTAGTTTAAGCCTCTTAGAGCTGACCTGATAGCTCAGCGGACTGAAGCACCTGCTTAGGCAGAGTGCAGCAGCTGGGGTTCCATCCTGGCAGATGCCCCAGCACAGGGGGACACTGAGATGACCATTGAGACTGGGCATAGTGGCATGTACCTGTAATCCCAGCTCTTGGGAGGCTGAAAACAGGAGAATCACTATGAGTCTAATTTATGTACTGAGACCCTGTAGACCCTGCACTAAATAATAATAATAAGACTAATAATAATCATAATCATAATAATTGAAGCTTGCTCTTTTAATTCTTGATGCTTATGTCAATTTCTTTTCCTAAATTTTTGGGGTCACATTTTTTCACTTATTATCAACTTATTTAAGTGTTAAATATTGAGTCATCTGGATTTCTCTCTCTGTACTCCACAGATTCCATCCCTTAGACTATGCCTTGAAATTTTTTTCTGATTTTTATAGTAGATCCTCAATTGTTATATAATTGCTCTTCTTCTCTGATCCAAATGTTTGTTAATGGTGATTTTATTTTATTTTTATTTGATTAGTTTCTAGGGAGACAAACCTTAAATTACAAAGGCAAATAATGATTATCTGTTCCTTTATTATGTGAAAGCCATTTGCTGAATTTCAAAAAGCCATTACTTTTATTTCAGTATTTTGAAGTCAAAAAAATTAGGCATTGACTTTCACTTTTTGCTTTTGAATCCTTGTTTTAAAAATGCTACAGTCTACAGAGCTACAGTCTGCTGTGCAATTATGTACCTTGAACTCCAGAGCGCTTACGCTTCAGGAACACAAACTGTAAAATCCAAGTGATTTTTGAGATATTTGATTATTCTCATTAAATAAAGCTAAAAGGCAGAAATTAACTTTTATTTTCCATAGCACTCAATGGCAGTGCTAAGATTCCTTAGTAATTAGAGGAACAGTTTGCATTTAAGAAAAACTGAAATAAAAATAAATTGCATACTCAGGCACAGAGTATGTATGGAATGTGATTCCTCATTCAATGGCCTAGAAAGTTAGGTATTCACAGAATTGAAGGACAGAACATCACCCAACTTGAGGCAGTGCGCGACTGGGACGCCAGGGGCTTCACTGGCCTCGTTAGTGTTCTGGAGGGACCTTGATCTCAAGTGTAACAGCGCAGACGAGATTTCCAATGAAAACAGAGATCAAAAGTCAGCCATAGGGAAAATGGGATGGAAGGTGGCAGTACCAGAGGCGGACGGAGGAGCGGGGATGATTAAAGGCACGGAGGAGACACGAAGACAAGGGCTTCTGTAGAGCCCACGCCCGCACGCAGTCTGCGACTGTCAGATCCCAATGATAAGGCGGCACTGGGCCATTGGGGGCTCCTCAGCGTTTATTAATGGTGATAGTGCTGGCACCATAATCCCAGCGCAGCAGAAGAAACATCACGTAGGCTCGGAAGGCCAGGAGTGGATCATTGTATCCAGGTCCCCGGTTCCTAACTATATGTCACCATCTGCAATCAAGCAGCCCACGGAGGAAGATGTGGAAGTGAGGAAGGAAGAATGCTACCTGCTAGGAGGCTTGAGATACGAGGAGGGTAGCGCAGGGAGTTCGCTGGAACCTTCATTCCTCCCACTCTTCCGGTGTGGATCGGAACTTGCAGAAACTTCCAAGCAGAGCAACTCAAGGGAGAAGAAAGGGCCATGGTGTTGGCTACAAGACAGGAAGAAGGTGGGGTGGCCGAGCTCCAGGGATGCCTCTGTGCAGTGCTTCGCCTCTGTGCCACCGAGCTCCGGGGCCAGCTCCCAGGTGCCGTGCTCCTATCAGATCCGAGTAGGAGCACAAGTCCCCACGCACGTGCAGTGGAGCTTCATCAGTGCCGTGTTCAGACTGGGCTGAGAAGTGTTGCTGTCACTTGACTCTGGCCTCTGTGGTCACAGTCATCTCATTTATAACCAAGCAGTATAAAGGGCACAGTGCTCTGAGTAAGGGGCAACAAGGAGACACTGAGAGTCACTGAAACCTGGAAGAAGTGAAGAAAGGAGAAGACACCAAAAAAGGAATCCACGGGGCAACCGCGAACGAGGAGGCAGGCCTCAGCGCAGACAGTGTTGGAGAGAATGGGAGTTTTAGGTGCTGATTGCAGATAAAAGGACTTGCTGTTGAGACACAGAACTCAAGGCTGATGCCCGCAGAGGGGACAGCTCCAAGGATGCAAACATGTGTTAGCCTGTGCACGCCCCTCCTCGCTGGCTATGTCCAGTGCCTGTGCCTCTGCTGCCCACAGCCACCTTCCAAACTGGCCCCTCGGAGCACTTCCCTCCGATCTCTGCTGCGCTTTGCACTTCAGATTCTTCTGCAGCTGAAATCCAGACTGTTGAAGGCAGGACTTAGGAAAGCACAGAAGGACGTGTGGCCGGGTGGCCCCGGAATCAAAACTAAGATGACTTGAGAGTGAAGGCCGCAGGGAACACAGAATGGCCAGGGGACCTGAAGGAAGGTCCGCGTCTATGGCCAAGAGAAGAATCCACACCCAATTGGTTGACTGCATCCGGGTCTCGGTGACACAGAATCAAGGAGTCCAGCCCATCTGTGCTGGTCAGTGCTGTGCTCCTCGGCCAGGCTGAGATGCAGGTGGAAGCTCACCACGCGCACCCCTGGTCATCTGCCCGCTCTGCCCGTCTTTGTCCTTCTGGGCCGCCAAGCCGGCTTTTCCTTCTTTTATCTTCTTTTTGTTCCTTCTTTTAAAATAATGCTCAGATATTCTTACGGGATTGGCAGGGACACTCTTATTATTGTGAAAAATTATAAGCAGACTCCATCTGCATTCCAAAACCACCGAGGGAAGTAAAAAAACGACGCCTGCATAATCCAGATGTGGATGGAGAGGAGGATTCAAAACACCCTCCTCCCTCTGAGAGCACACCGAGGCCCCACCCACAGTCACAATTCAGACCATTCGGTAGCCACGGTTCGGGTAATAAAAATGAATTACTTCAACTCTTGGCAGACCAGCACTCAGTTACATTATGTGTTCCTCACTGAAATATAGAACATATCTCAGAAATGAACTTCATAGTTTGCCAAAATCAGAATTCAAAAAAAATCTGGTTTGTAGGAAATGTTTGTTTTTCATTCCTAATAATTACTAGCTTAGAGGAGACGTTAGTATCCTTTAAGTAAAGGACTAATATCTTTCTATGCTAGTACTTTTTTTTTTCTTTTTTCTTTTCTTTTTTTTTTTTTTCTTTGACCCATCTGGTTTGTCAGAAAAGTCTCCTACCTCTGATATTTATACAATATCATGCAAATGTCAAAATCTGAATGTCATCTTCAAAGACCCTTTTATGTCAGGCAACCCCTTTATAGGGAAAAAATAAACAATTTTATGTATGCATGCTTGATGCCAGTCCAATTAATAAAAGCCTTTTTTGCTATGCTTGGCTACAAGCAAGTTTCTCTTTTGAAAATGAACAGAGGGAGAATGAGATAAAAGGTCTGTATTGTTTCCTTGCAAATTTTACAGTTTCATTTTTAATTTGTGTTTGCATGTGAGGCTCCTGGTGCAGATGGTGTGGTCGTCCACAGTATGTTCCGAGAACCTGAGCGATAACAAAGATATGCAAATGGAGAGGGGGCTTTGGACGGAAGCCAACATATCCAATTTCACAATAGCTGAAAACAAATTGATGTGCCCAGCGAAGTACTCGGAGTAGCACTAGGAAATGTAACGGTGCCAAAACAAATTATATTAATGACCTTAGCAGTTTGTTCAATTCCATTGGCCAGCTTCATGTTGGTTCCATTTGTCTGCACTGGCATTCCATTTACTGGGCAAAATAACTTTTCTAAAAAAAAAAAAAAGAAGAAGAAAAAAAATCCAAAACAAAACCAAACAACAACAATGAAAATGAACTTAATGAAAAAATCAATCTTCATAAATGTAAAGAAATGACACAATTATTTGGCACCTGAGAAGTGTTCAGTGATATTTAATAGATCAAAAAGTCAAATATACCAGCATTCACAGTTAAAGGAAAATGTCAGAATTTATCATTTCAGGGAATTTTAAACTGCAAATCAAAGAGAGCCGTTCATACAATGGAGCTCAGCTGATAATAATGCTCGTATTGCTTTATGCTTTTAATAGCTAATTTGTTAAATTCCAGGGCTTAGGGTATAAAATCGGTTATTTCTGAAGGAAAGAATATTTGTTTTTTTTTTTTAACCCATGGGTTATTTCTGAAAGAAAGAATTGTTTAATCCCCCACCTCACTGAAGGAAAGAATATTAAAAAGATGTAGAAGGAAGAGAAGGAAAACTATCTGTGAAAATGGAATCTGATAAATATAAATCTAAATTCAGTTCTGTTTACCCTAATACAGCATTGTCTCATGCTCTAAAACAAAACAAAGAAAACAAGAATCGCTTGCCTGGGAAGCTCTGTATTTACGAGTCACCTTCCTGTCACAGTACTGCTGTCAACCTGTTTGGTAAGTATTGAAGTTCTAAGTTCTAGACTTCAAATGTTGCAAGTGAGAATGGTGTTAATAAAACGCGCTGGCTAAGAGAGATGCACCATTTGAAGGAAAAATGCTCACACACTAATGTCAGATTTCAAAGCTCATTTTTTGAGTATTTCATGGGGCCTTTCATCATTAAAAACAAATAAACAGATGCAAATATCGTTCCTTGTAGGGATGTAGTGAAATTTTCAAAATCAGAAATGAACTGGATGGAAAAGCAGCCACCACTGTCCTGCCTTTTCCATCCCTTGCACACTGGCAAAGCAGGTTCATGTGCAAGCCCTTGATGCTCTGGCTCCTGCGAGTCCAGGGTGAGGGAACCCTGCCTGCCTCGTCTGTTGCTCAGAAGTCACTTCATGCAATAGCTATGCAAGTAGGGGATGAGAAATGGAGTTCGGAAGGGCTTGTGAGGAGGGCAAACGGGAAACCGCCCTGCTGCGGCCAGCTGCCTTCCTCCCCGGGGCAGAGTGGTGGCAAAGCCGTGGCTTCCTGGAAACCGACACAGAAACACCAGGCAGGGACGCCAGCTGACAGGTCCGGGCAGAGCAAGTGCGCTTGCCCCTGCGGAACGGGGAACTTTTGAAAGATGAGAAAGCCAGTTTTAGTTTTAGGAAATAACTGTTCTTTGGTCCTAGATTTCTTTTCTTGATATTTCGCTCCTCCTCCTACTGTCCCTTCTCCTGCTTCTCTCAGATTATTTACTTAAAAAAAAAATAAAAGTATTTTAAGGAAAGGTCTACAGGGTGTTCAGGGTCTCACCACTAAATCGGACACCTAGGGATCCCCTTGTTTACAGCCTCCCAAGGGTTGGGATTATAGGTGCGCGCCACCATGTCCAGTCTCAATCTCTGTCTCAGTGCGCCCCTGGGGTGGGCAGGCACGATAGGCCTGGGATTGAACCCCTGAACCCTACGCCCCCTTGCAGGCACTTTAATCCACTGAGCTGTTTGTCTGGCCTATTTTTGATTCATAAATGTAAAAGGAGAAAAGCTAAGAAGTCACTACTTTGTGCAGTGAACAGGCCGATTTCACCCATCCTCGCTTTGTTACCGCATTTTGCGACTTGTGATGGTTCTTCAAGGTCAGCTGGACCTCAGCATAATAGAAAACCCCGTGCTTAGCGGTGTGCCACAGGTCAAGGGACCCTCAGCAGGAGGGGGTGTGCACACGATCCGTGCTGATGTAGCCTACCTTGCAGCAAGGGGCCAGAAGATAGGATGAGTAATTAGACAGCAGCGAATCTATTTAAAAACTCTTTTCATCACAAGAGTATTTCTGCAGCAAAGTGCTCTTGATGTGTTAGGCAAATAAGAAAAAAGCCTCACGTGGCAACAATAACAGCTCTTATTAGCTATTTAATCTAAGTAACACCGAAATATAGGGTTTCTGATAAGCCCTCAAGTGACCTCTGGTTTAGGGGGGAAATGCACTAAAATAAGATCTTGGAGCTGTCCATCAATTTCTGAGGCACAGAGAAATCCCGCGCATTGAGGAAATGTGCTCTCCGTCTTCATGCATAATACATACCAAATAGGTGGAGTAGTATGTAAAGTGAATTTTAATTGGTTATAATTGTCATTTCATTTAGTAAAGTATTGTCTGGAGACCGGGATATCAATTAGCACTCTATGGACTCTGTTACTTATGAAAATATGCATATAGAGGGATAGTGTGCTCAAGCCGAAGGTATACTTTAATTAAGAAAGTGGAACAATAATTTAAAGACCTTTAAAGTATCAATTAATTGTGATAGAGGTGGAGTTTGAGTATCAGCTCGATGAAGTCAAAATCACTATCTGATTTAAATGAACTGAGAGACTGTATTCTCATTTTGCAACCTGTTTTCTTTTTTTCCTATTGAGGCAATACGAAGCACAGAAATTGTCCCATTAAAATAAAAGAGAGGAGAATCCAGAGATATCTGATAATGGTGAAATCTTTCTTTTTAATTGTAAGCCTTGGTAGGTATGCATTTCGCGAAAGAGGGGGTGAAAACAATATTAAGTCAAGAGTTCCCCAAGAAGATCTCTTTCAGATGTCCTTCATTTCCATGGAATTAATGGACTCGCGAGCCTCAATAAAGCAGAAAAAAAGATGATTGATGTATTTCGCTTTATTATTAAATTGTTGGTAACCAAGGCAGCTTTTCTTTTCTCTGTGGGGATGAAGAGGGACCTGTCCCTTTTTAACCACTTGCTCAGAGTGACTTTTATACCCAATATCAGTGGGAAGAGAGGATGAATGTCACCTCGCCTTGCAGCCTCCTTCTGCCGCTGCCCACCCCCGCCGTGATTGACAGCCGCTAATAACCTTCCCGCCCTGGGTGCCGTGGAGACACTTTATTAGGACAAACAGCCAGGAAATCTAGGAATGGAGCCAAGTCTGCAGTGAGTTATTATCGGGCTTGTATTTATCTCAGCTTTGTAATTTTTTTCAGTGATATGCAAATCCTGAAATAGATCTTCTGCCGCTGAAGGACAGGTCCCTCTGCTAATTGATCCACTGAGATTCATCCTACCCTCTCTCAGCTCCCAGCCAGAGAAATGTGCTACATGAAAGGGGCTTGGAGCTGCACACAGGACCAGAAATGCTCCCCTCCCTCCTTCCCAGAAGGAGCTTCCCCACTGAACGAGAATTTTTGTCTCAGAAAAACATGTTTCTTCTCAATAGTATCTGCCCAGCAGATCAAACTGATTTGTTTATTTGTTTATTAGCTGTGCAGGAAATACTCTTTTAAATTAGAACCAAGTGTGATTTCAGATGGGATTTACATATCTCTCGAAACACACAGAGCTCATATATACAGTAAATATATTAAAACTAATTCAGTGAGAACCAACATTTATTTTTTGGGGGGGAGAAATTTTGTTTTTCCTCCGAGCAATTAATTCCTCCTTTGTAAATTGAAAGTACAGGTGCACACTCCCCGGCTTTCCATTGCCGGAACAGTTGGTATTTGCTATTTTATTTCTTCAAGTTGTTCTGTGTGTGTCGCACCTACGCGAACACCTCCCGAAGTTTACCAATAGGACATTAGCGATGGCGTCGATGACAGCAGTCTGCCTACACTGCATCTTCATTGCGGTGATAGCGTTTTGGCATTTACAGTGTTTGTATAGCACGCGGAAGCAGCGTTGGAGCAGAGACAAAAATTATGAACCAAGCAGCGAACTATCGATCAGCATTCTGCAGTCTGCGTGGCTCTGGAAAAGCATGGGGGTAGAGTC
Source organism: Ctenomys sociabilis (assembly GCA_004027165.1). NCBI lineage: Eukaryota > Metazoa > Chordata > Mammalia > Rodentia > Ctenomyidae > Ctenomys > Ctenomys sociabilis. The sequence continues at coordinate 9,069 of PVKA01051397.1, forward strand.
GGAGGGACGCGATTTTAAGACTGAGGGCGACACTAACGTTCTTCTCAAATTTGATATCTTCATTTGTAGATTAGTAATTAATAATAAAGATATTCTCTTTAGGATACTAGAGGTGTTCATAAAAAGAAAATAAAAAGGATGTGGAATTGGTTTGTAAAGTATCACTTTGCAATAAGGCCTAAAATAATGTTTAAGTAACCTAATATAATTACCCTTTAAAATGAGCTAATTTTTCCTAAAATGTTTTCAGATTAGTTTGCAGAACAGGCTACATATTTAGAGATTCAGAAGCACATTAAAATATTCCAAGCCTTGAGAAGCTGATCGACAACTACGCAGTTCAAATAAGACTCCCTGAAACCATTTTCTGCCTGGTATATTATTTGCAGAGTTAGCTAGTAGCATTTCATTTGAGCAATATAGAACACAGGAATTTCACACTTTGACTTTTAGCAATTGTCATGAACATGGGAAGCTATCAGCAGGTGCCAGACATGCAGTAGCTTAAGCGCTGTCTTTCCTTCCACACAAGGGTCTGAGAAAAGTTGTAGAACAACCCTGTGCAATTTCCCCGAGCAGACGAGCAGACGGTGTGTGTCGTACCGGCTCCCACGCCTGCATGGATCAGCCAGTCTCACACCGCTGTGCCTCAGGCCATTTCCTCAAGATGCAGAGGGAAGGTTTTGTCTGATGGGGAATACCTGATGGCCCTAGAAGAGCTGGGACTGTCATCAGGCTAAGACATGTGTTACCAGCTTTCCATTGTTCTGCCTAAGCCCTAAGAAAATGAGCTTGTAAAGTGGCAACCCTTGTATTAGTGGATAATGTTAAACATTTCTGTCCCTGATCAGGGCTTCCTGTTGGTTTAGGAGAAGTGGCTGCATGACAGACACATAAGACAGAGCAACTTCTGGCTGGGGTATAGGTGAGTGAGGAGGTATCACAGGCCTCACTGTCACTATCAGGGTTGCGCCCTCAATAGCTTCCCACTGAGCTCCACGTCTAAAGCTCTCATAGCGCCACGCTGCGCTCCAAGCCACAGCCAGAGCTATAGTGGGGACTTCCATTCTTGTGTGTAGTGAAATGGAACACCCCAAAATGCCAAGAGCGGCTCCCGACAGCCAGGAATGACATAGACAGAGTGGTACCAGCATCGAAGTTGACTATGTAGTGCTAGAGTTGCACATAGCCTGCTGTCCCTTGCAGTCTCTGGAGGTGACTCTTGGTGCTGGGGATGCTGTCTATCCAAACCCTCCATTCCTGGACTGCTCCCTCACACCAATAAAACAACTTGACCCCAATCTCTGTGTCCCTAGGATCCTTTCAGTGGGGCTGTAGTTCCTTCTAAAGACTCTGCGCAAATACATATATGATTTTCCTCAACTGTTTGAAATCTGGCAAGTCCCAAATGAATATAAAATAAAATGTTCTGTCTCTAGAGAAATGAGAGCATATGCAACAAAATACAGAGCTGCATTTGTCGGCCTTCACACTGCTGGGCACGACACCTAGTGCCCGCAATCTGCAGGAGGAGTGGCTTGCTTGGCCCCAGGCTCCAGGGTATCCACTCCCTGGTCATCTGGTGACACAGCAGGAATTCATCATAGGAAGTCATGGCAAAGAACTGCCATGCCTGCTTCACGGAGCCTGGGGAGCAGTGCGCAGGACAGTGCAGAGAGGAAGAGGCGCAAACAGACGCAGAGCCCAAGGCCAAGCCCACCCTCACAGATATACCCAGAAGAGCACCCCGCCAAGGCCCCGGGCAGAAGCCCTTCAAGTGACCCAGCGTGTCCCACTAGTCACATTCTCCTCATCATCAGAAAGCTTCCTCGGGCTGTCCACGAGCATCCCTGGACCTCAGACTCATGATGGCTGCTTCATTCATTCGTACAAATATTCAGTTTGAGAAAAAATAGTGCACTGCAGCAAGACTGTCGCACGCCCAAACAGCTGCTAGTTATCAGAAAGCTAAGCTTTCACAACACTGTGTAACAACATTTAAGAAAAAATTGAAATAATAAAAGGACATTTCTTCAATAACCCAATATTGTTGAGAAAATTTTATACTTATAAATGTTTATTCTCATGAGAAGTATTAACTTTCTCTTTCCTAAACTCATTATGCTCATCATTGGCAAAAATCTTTTCAAATATTCTCATCTCCTTTATTACCTATTACTATAATCAGTGAAATCAATATCATTTAAATAAAAGAAGATTTAGGGTCAAGGGAATGATTTTCAAATTTCTTCACATTCCCAAGAGAAATTACCTAGTGTCATCTATGCTATGTAGCTTTATATTTTAATTACAGACAAACATTATGTAGTTTGCTTAAGGAAAGCGTTAAGTAAGGGACAGTTAGGTCTATAGGAGGTCATTGGAAATGCTAAGAAAAATAATCTACCCTAGATGCTGAAAAGATTGTGTCAGCACATGTTTCAAAATATGGGTGGTGATATGCAGCTTGAGCTTTATGATGTCACACTCTTTGGCTGGTACTAACTGGGGAAAACAGTGTTCTCTGATATGCTGTTAGCCAGAAGGAAAGAGACGTGTCAGAGTCCAGATTAAATATTCTAGAATTACTTATTCCAGTGAATTTGACAAATATTTATTAAGCATTTACTAAGTACTGGAAGTTCCAGTGTACTTAGTGGAGTTTACCAGTAATAATCTGAATTGAACACAGGATCAAAGGAATATTATTTTTTTTAATTTTTATTTGAAAGAAATAAAGGGAGTGATACAGAATTTCAAAACTGGATAATAAGAAATTGACAACTGTTAATCTACTGTTGTCCTCAAAGTAGATGCTCAGAGTTCAAGACACAGGCATGCAGCCTTAATCAGCTAATATAAACACAAACCAATGTTTTTAATGGACTAAATGAATTAGTAATATAGCTATGTTAGCATATATAATCATATATGTTTATCTTTATTAATGTATATATAACTAACATATATACATGTTATAACTAACATATATGTATATATTATATAAGTATAAATACATATATGTACATATACTCTCTTTGTCCTTTCTTTCTTTTCTCCTTTCTCCTATCCTAGATGTTCTTTCTTCTTGAGTAGTTTCTTTCCCTTTCTCAATATCTATTGCAGATTTTGTATCTTTTTTAATG
>PVKA01051398.1:0-12217 GCA_004027165.1 Ctenomys sociabilis
AGGCCAGCCTGAACTGCATAGTGAGACCCTGTCTCAAAAAGACAAAAAAAAAAAAAATAATAAAATAATAATATTTTAAAGACAAATGTGTAACAAGGGTTGGCAAGACTGATTATAAAAGAAACCCTGAAACAGTGCTGGAGGGAATGTAATTTAGTATAGCTGCTATAGAAAAAAGTGTAGAAGTTTCTCAAAAAATTAAAAATACCTTCTAATAATCTCACTACTGTATATATTCCCTATAGGAAATGAAAGAAGTACATTAAAGAGATATTTAGCAAGACATGGTGGTACATGCCTATAATCCCAACACTTGGGAGGCTGAAGCAGGAGGACTGCTCCAAGTTCATGACCAGCCTGGACTATGTAGTGAGTTCAAGACCAGCCTCAATTACACAGTGAGACTTGATCTCAGAAAAACAAATATTTATGCTCCCTTTTGTTGTAGCACTAGTTCCGTAAGCATGATGCAGAATCAATCTTGGGTTCAGCGATACACTGTGTTCAAGCTCTAGGACTGCTAAAAAAAAAAAATGAGCAGGTTGAGAATGTAGTTCAGTGGTAGGGGACATGGGTGGGGCCCTGCATTTGATTTCCAGCATCACAAAAAATAATAAAATTTAAAATACATATTTAAAAATTAAAATATATTTTAAATTTTAGCTTAGCAGAAAGCCGAGCCAGGTGTGGTGGCACATGCCTGTAATCCCCCCATATGTGGATAGTTGTATTTCACTGTGGCTTTAATTTGCATTTCCCTAGGGTTCGTGATATTTCATAAGGTTGTTACTGTGAGTTCAAGGACAACCGTAGATACACAGTGAGACCCTGTCTCAAAAATATTAGCAGAAAGCTAACTGCATGATTTTTTAATTCCTTAGATTTGAGCCCTGGTTTGCCTTTTTTACTAGCTAAGTAACTTTCAGTAAATTCCTTAGCTTGTCTGGGTCCCAAGTGCCTCCTCCATAAACAGAATGATATTAGGTTTTCTCCCATAGTGCTGTTTTGAGGGTTAAAGTGCTTAGAACAATGTCTTCTACCTCACAGTCTTCTTTTCTCAGAACTGAGGATTGAACCTAGAGCCACTGCATTGAGCTACACTTTTAGCTTTTTAATTATTGTTATTATTTTTTGAGACTGTCTTGCTAAATTGCTAAATTGCCCAGGTTGGGCTTAAATTTACAATCCTGCCTCAGCCTCTCAGAGTGCTGGGATTACAGATATGAGCCACCCTATGTGGCCAGTTGTATCTCATTGTGGCTGTACTTTGCATTTCATGATATTTAATAAGTTTATTAGTCACTTAGGTTTCTCCTTTAGTGAATGTTTACTATTCTAGGAATTGGTTGATGAGATTATTTGTTTTATTTGAATAAACTGCAAAATAACACTATAGTATTGCACATAGCACAGTTCTTTCCCACTGAGAGTAGGATATTAAAGTTTCCAGTTTGTGAAGGGGTTGAAGTAAGAAAACTGACATTCTCTGAAAAAGCTTCCTAGGTACTAAAGACCCTGTGGGCTGTTGGACCTCAGCTGGGGAGGATACTGTGACTGTAGATAGAGGGAATGTGGGAGCCAAAGGCCCAAACCATTTCGGCTTAGTTCCAGCCCTAACACCTCATGACTATTAGGTAATTTAGTCTGACCTAATGTCCTCATGACTATTACATAAGTTTCTTGGACCATGTAGGAAGCTAAGGAGACCTCTAGTCTACTCCAGTGCTAACGCTGAGAATGCTGTGAGGTCAGCATTGAAATACGGAAGGATTTCTCCAGCTTTGCTGAAGGCTATCTATTTAAGGCCCCCACGCATGTACTTTCAACCTGCTGATTTTCTGCTGTCGCTCGTTGGTTATACAATTGCACTATAGAACACGCCATTCAGAGTAACTCAGTTACATTTCAGGGTCATGCTCACTCATACTGGATGTGGAATATACTCTTTTCTTATCTTCTTTAAGGTAGAATCTAATGTCAACGGGGTCTTACCTCAGTGGAGAGCATCCTTCAGCATGAACAAGGCCCTTGTTGGATCCCAGTGCTAACAACAACAAAATTTCTCCAGCTATTATTGTTGACTTGTATTTCTCCCTTTATTTCTGTTTATATGTTTATGTCTCTGTTTTATTTTTGGTTCTTTTTGACATGGTTTCACTATGTAGTTTGGGTTGGCCTTGAACTCAAAAAGTACCCCAGGCTTGGCCTCAAGCTCACAGTGACCCTCCTGCCTCAGCCACCTGAGTGCTGATATTGCAGGTATGTGTTACCATGCCTAGGCCTGGGTCTCTATTTTAAGTGTACAAAATTGTATAGTCGCTATGTTTCACAGGTGGACTGATCATGCTATCATAAAATGTGTCTTTTGTCCAATAGTTACATTTTTATGTCAATGTCTATCTTGATATTAGTGTAACCATTCCAGTATTTATGATTACTTTTCTTATCACTTATGTCTATCTTATTTAAATCTTTGGATCCAAAGTGTATTTTTTATGGACAGCATGTAGGTGGATCTTATTTATTTATCTGATAATCTCAGCCTTTTAATTGATGTGTTTAATGCACATATATTTAATATAAGAGTCTTATCTTTTTTTTTTTGGCAGAACCAGGGATTGAACTCAGGCCCTTGAGCTTGCCAGGCAGGCGCTTATTCTACTAAGCTATCTTCCCAGCCCTATTTAATATAACTGTAACAGAAAATCTCCCCAGCCAGATACATCAGTTTTTGTTAGTTGCCCAGGTAACTGTTCCTGTTACTTCTGTTTCTTAGAAACCACTGGTCACTGTGATGTATGTTGTAAAAACCAATCAAAAACAGCCAAGTACTCTGCCTCTGTGCCTCCTTTCCATTCATAAAAACCTCCTTCCCTGGGCCTTTGAGGCCTGATATTTTGTAAATGATCCCAATCAGCACCCATCAATATCAAGTGAAATTGCCTCCAAATCCTGGGGGCTACTTCAGTGTTTCTGCTTGCTGTCATGTCTGGTGTGTCAGCCAGAAAGACCAGCTGTGCTGACCTCTTTGGTCACCAGTCATGGCCCTTGAGGATGGAACAAGGACCTCTCCAGGTCCCTACAGGAAGGTGCACTCTTGAGATTTCTTGAGTCCCCTTGGAGGGGTGGAGGAAGATTCCAACTCCCTGCTCAGGTGGCTCACATGGGGCTCAAAAGGGAGGAGGATGCAGACTCCCTGCCTGCCTATCAGTAAGACCCCAGGGGCATCCACTTCAGACTGTACCTGCTCAGTCTGGGCAAAAGGAGAGCCTGACCACCCTTTATTAGTTAGGGCTCCCTGTGGTGGTGGTGGTGGGGTAATGTTTGAACCTCAGAGTGCCTGTGAGCAAGACTGTGGGTGTGTGCAACGGGTGGTGGAAGCGAGGACCGTTCAGTGTGCGCTTCACAGGGAGGTGCTGGACTCTTCTCTCCACACTGCAGAGCTTGACTGGGCTCTCACCTGCGGCTTCGTGGAAACATCTACTGAAGATGAGAACTTACTGATGCTTCTCCGCAGCCCAGATGGTGCCAGCGTTGACAGGCATCTGAAGGGTCTCTCTCTCAGGGGCACCCACCCTTTGTCTGCTCTGCCATCATTCTAGGGTCCACAGTACACACACAGGGAGACAGAAGTGAGCATCAATTAATACAACGTTAAAATGAGATCAAACTGCTATTTCCTGAATCTGAAGAAAAAAGTTATATTTTTTTCTGAGAATTCCAACTGGCAAAGAAATCACTCTCACCGGCCACCACAGCTGCTGTCAGCACCTGTAGCTTCACTCCCTGCCTGCTGAACCAGTTCCAGCCGGCCCGTGCCCACACTTGGCCACAGAAGCTCCCACTCTGGAACCTTCTACTTCCTATCTTGGTGAGAGGGCATCGCCTGCCGCCCACCAAGGATGACTGTCAGCGATTCTGTCGGGCTTTATTCAAGAATCATTGCCACATCGTGACTGAAGAAAAATTGGACTCTTAGGCTTGATGGATGGTTTTCTGTGGCCTTTCTCAAAGGTTGCCCTGATGAGAAGCACAAAATCCAGCCAGAAAGAAGCAGAGCAACAAGCAAGTGCTCCTTAGAGACATCAAAGAGGGGGACAAAAAAACCCATCGACCACTATTAGCCATAAGCCTGATAAAAGACATTTTTTGACCCTGACTCCCCCGACAATCTATACCCTTTACTTTACAAAATGCAGCTGATGTCCATAAGAAAATCCAGTCTTTTAGACAACTGCACCCTCTGACTAAAGACCAATATGTGAATTACAGGGGCTATAAACACACACAAAGATAAATGCCCCTGGGCTGGGGAGATAGCTCGGTGGTCTAAGTGCCTGCCTGGCAAGCACAAAGACTCAGGTTTGTTCCATGATACCATGTGCCATACCGGCCACCAAGTCAGGTGTGGTGGTGCATGCCTGGAATCCTAGCGCTGGGGAGGCTGGGATAGGAGGATCACTATGAGTCTGACCTGCATGGCGAGACCCTGTACCAAATAAAATAAACAAATACCCATTCAATTAAAACATAAGGACTCCCAAGAGCTTCCGTGACTGTATTGGGAGACAACCTATGACTTTCCTTGTTAGCCAACAGAATAGAACACTCTGCCTGCAAAAGTACGATTACCAGGGGAACTGGAACTCCTGTCTCTCACCCCTTCTGCCAGGCATGAACTTGCAGCCTAGCAGGCACTGAGCTAGAGTGTCTTGTACAGCTACTAGGAAGAGACCTCCCCCAAACCTGCATCAGCCTAGGATAGACGCCCACAGTCCTGAAATTCTGAAAACTCTTCTCCAAGAGGTATGAGCTGAAGACTCCCCTCTGGGCCTGGCCATCCATTGTACTCCCATATCCTAGGTTACGGGAAGCTCCAACAGGCCAGGCATCCACCCAGCCGCACATCAGCTACCCCAAGCATTCCGGGATCCTGAGATGCTGTGAACCACCGCGCAGCACTCCTCTCCTCCTGGTAAAAATGCCCAGTGAGGGTTACTGGCCAGGGCAAGATCTCTGTGCCGTTGACCAGGAAGCCCTCGCCTTGGTCTCTGCAGTGCCCAACCCATGCCTCCTCCTTGGCCTGCCACCTCCAGCTGCCACCTGGTCTGTGTTGTAACCCAAAAATCAAAAACTGGACTCAACTCAAAAAGCGCTGTATTTAGCTGAGCTCAGCGGCAACACAGACTCTCGTCTCCAAGTGAGTGTGCGCTGATCTTAAGTGAGGCAGTTTTTAAAGGGAAAAACCACAAGAGTAGGGGGGGAGGGGGGCATTTTACAAAGTTTATTTTGAGTTAGTCATGTCCGAGTTAGTCTTTGTTCCCATAGACGAGGTCACATTTTGCAAACCCTACAGGAATATGTCCTTATTTGGCTTAGGCGTTATTTTTGTTCCTGTAGTCGGAAGGACATCTGATGACAGTTTCACCCATTTTCAGGCGTTCTGCTTGTTCCCTTAATTGGAAGGACAATTTAACTCATTTTGTGGAATGTTGAAGAGCATTTCTTTATCTTCTCTCGGAATGCTGAGAAACATTTTCTTATTTGTACAAACAGTCACATCTTGCAGTTAGACATGGGTGGAAGTTTACAAAAGAGAGGACAGGATATCACAAAACGGAGGACCGGCCGAATAGCTCAGCAGACTAAAGCACCTGCTTAGGCTAGGGCTCAGCGGCTGGGGTTCATTCCCTGGCTGTACTGGCCTCACCCCAGAACACACTGACATGGCAATTGAGACTGGGCATGGTGGTACCCACCTGTAATCCCAGCGCTTGGGAGGCTGAAAACTATGGGTCCAATCTACCTAGTAAGACCCTGTAGACCCTGTACTAAATAAAACAAAACAAAACAAAGCAAAAATACCAAAATGGAGTTCACATAAATTTTACAAAATGAAGTTGGTTGAACCAGGTTACAAAAGTCTACATGTCTTGATTTAAAAGATACCTTCTTGTGCTTGTGGGTTGCTTCTGTAAGATCTCGGGACAAGACGAAAAGCTCAGCCCACTTGGACTCTATTGCCACAAGTGGTTAAGAACTTTCCTGCTGTTTTCAGGGATGTTCTGGCAACAAATTTGGCTAAGCCACCAATTGTCATAGGCTCCCAAGAAAAGAATGTGGTACAATGTCTACAGACTATCACAGTGCTAAGGTGCACCTCTCCTGCCTGTAAAGCCAGTTCAAGATCTGAGCTGCCAGAGCTGCTGCAATTGCCCTGCATATATGTTGCCTCAATCTGCCACCCACAGGCTGCTGACACACCTGCCTGGCAGGCTTCTGCCACCCACAGCTGGCTGGCACACCTGTCTGGTCCTAAAGAATGCCTTCTTCTGCTGTTGGTTGGCTCCAGTCAGCCAGCCTCTCATTGCAAAGACTGCAGCTCTGGACTCAAAAGTCAACTGACCTGGACTCAACTTCCCAGAGATTCAAAAACTTGTCTATCCTCTTTGGAGAAGTCCTCACAGCTGATCTCAATAGTTTCCCATTACAAGATGTCACTGAACTTCTGATCAATGACATCCAAGTTGCCTGCTAGAAAGGTAGAAAAGTTCTGTGGCAGTGTGGCAGAAACTGGCCTCCAGGTATCTTGGGTTAAGGCACAAATCTGCAAACAAAAGGACAGATATCTAGGAGCTGACTGAGGACATGTGGTTTCAAAGACACTTATGTAGACTGTCAGTGCCTGGCTGCGAGCGCCCAGTGGCCCACCTGTGCAGACACTTGAATCCCGTCACTAGGGGCCTCCCCTTTGCCCCTGTGCTCTACAGCCACTGTCCTGGTCAAGAAAAACCACTCAATGCTGCCATGTACCTGCCCACCAAGCTGGGCCCGCCAGGCCATGTCAGCCTTGTGCTGACTGATGAACTGTTCTTGAGCCATCCAGGCTTAAAACTAAACCCTCTGCCCGATGCTGAGCTCACCCCATTTAGGAATGGAAGCAGCTCTGTTGGGCTAGATATGCTGTGGTCACCTTGGATGAAGTTATTTTGGCTGGGTCTCTCCCACTGGCATTATGCACAATGAACTAAACTATGGCCATAGCATTCCATGCCTGGCCAGCATCTGATCCACTGCCAGCGATGCATGACTGGACCAGAGGCCTAAGCCCTCCCACCCCAGGATTGAATGGACTAAAACATCACCCTTTAAAAACACTAAATAAAGCACTATACCGGGCGTGGTGGCGCATGCCTGTAATCCCAGCACTCGGGAGGCTGAGGCAGGAGGATTGTTGTGAGTTCGAGACCAGCCTGAGCTACAAAGTGAGCTTAAAGCCAGCCTGAAATGCATAGTGAGACCCTGTCTCAAAAAGACAAAAAAAAAAAAAAAAAAAAAAAAAAAAAAAAAAAAAAAAAAAAAAAAAAAAAAAAAAAAAAAAAAAATAAAGCACTATAAGGGCTATAGTTATCTATGGGTGCTTATATGCACCTTCTCAGGCTGACCCAAAACATTCCCTACCCCCACTGAGAAGACAACAGAAGTTTGTGGGGTCCTGCTATAACATATCATCCCTAGTATGGCCTGTTCTTGACCATTGGCAGTGAAACAGGCCTGTGTTGTAGCAGAGATAGCTTGTAGAAACTATGTAACAGCATACAGGCCACAAAGCTCCAAAAAAGTTAAGAAAATAAGACATAAGTCTAGCAACAGCTTATAACCAGTCTGACAGAAGTTAAAAGGCCTGTTATGTCTGTAGACCCTCCTGCACACACAGATATCACATATACCTCAGGTGCGTATTGACTGCTGGTAGAGTTGGTTTTTTATTTTCTTTTTTCACTTGCATATTTGGCTCAAGGTCTCACTATGCATCTCGGACTCATAGTGATCCTCCTGTTTTCAGCCTGCCCAGTGATGGGATTATAGGTGTGCGCCACCATGCCAGGACTCAGTCTTGGGCTCAGTGTGTCCTGGGAGCCAGGCCGGCTTGGCATGCAGGACTGGAGATCAAACGCTGGTCCCTGTGCTTGCCAAAGCAGGCTCTTGGTCTGCTGAGCTATCTCACTGGCCCCTGGAGAGCTCTTAAACTTTCAGAAACCCAGCCTCAGACCACCATTCCAGAGTTAGAGGAGCCCATCCAGGCGATTTCTGGAGAGCTCACCTGGGCCAAACAGCTCCTCTGAAGCGCATGCTGATGAGATAATGTACTTTAGGCCCTGCTTTCATCACTCTGGATGCTGACCAGGCTACCCATGGCTGAAGTGAAGGACACCATTCACACAAAGCTGCTCCAGGCTGCTTACGTGAGTCCTTGCTCCAGCTCATTTATGTACTTGACTTTGTATTGTCCCCACTCACCTGACTGCTGTGGTATTTGCTTTAGTTCCATGGATGGTTGCCCCGAGAGAACAGACAAAACCAGTAAGGCCCTTCCCCCTGTTCTACAACTGACCAAGGTGTGCTGCACCCAAGGCACATCGGACATACTCCAGAGTCCTACGGACTCCCTTGTGAGAGTAGTGTTACCACACAGGCAGGCCTGAATCCTAAGAACAGCTTAGGAAGAAACTCTATGGTAAGGGAAAACTTCCCAATCTTGGGGACTTTGTCTTGAGTTTGTCCTAGGGCCACTGAGGGCCCTGATGTTACTGCTTCTATTTGGGCCTTGTCTCAGAAAATCACACGAAACACACGCAGCAAAGATCTGCCGGGGGAAACTAAAAGGGGTATGTGTGTGTGTGTGTGTGCGCACGCGCGTGTGTGTGGAGTTGGGGGTAGCAAAAGTTGCCCCCACCCCCGCACTGGTATACACCAGTTTCTGTCAGTTACCTAGGTAACAGTTCCTGTTAGTTCTGTTCCTGGAGACGGCTGGTCACTGTGATGCATTGTGTAAAACCCATCAAAGACAGCCTGGTCTTCTGCCTCCATGCTTTCCCTTTCAGCTCCATATAAACCTCCTTCCCCAAGCCTTTGGGACCTGATATTTCGAGAATGATCCTGATCAGTGCCAGCTGACATAAGTCAATCCGCCTCCCGATCCTAGGTGACATTTTTGGCGTCTGTGTTTGCCGTTGCATAAGTGCTTGTACGGCTAGATTTATGTCTGCAATTTTCCCTTGTTTTCTAGCTTTAGTTATTTTTCCAAATTTGTTGCTTTCTTTCTCATTAAACAGAGATTTTTTTTCAGTGTACCATTCCAATTCCTTTGCTTTTTAGCTATCTTTTGACTTATTATCTGTTCTAAGAATTATCGTATGCCTCTTTATCAAAATGTGGGTTAAGCAAAAACTAGTTCTGGCAAAATGTAGCAAACAGAGTCAGTATCACTTCCATTTCTCCTCCCAGTTGCAATGAAGGGAAAAATTGAGATAGATGACATTGGTATAAAATGAGACAGAACGGCTGGGGCGGTGGCTCAGAGAAATAGCATTGCTCAGCTGGGTCCTGGGATTGATCCGGAACACACATGCATGCATGTACGCGCGCGCGCGCACACACACACATTATAAAGAAGTGATAGAAGAGGTGAATGTTAGACTGTGAAATCATGCTGAGTCCACGGCAGAGAGGCCTGAAAGGGCATCAACTTGTTTACATTGTCGAAAGAATTTATGGTCACGTTTATATTTCATTCCAGCAAGATCTATCTTTCTTTCTTTCTTTCTTTCTTTCTTTCTTTCTTTCTTTCTTTCTTTCTTTCTTTCTTTCTTTCTTTCTTTCTTTCTTTCTAGGGAAGGGTCTACAGGGTGTTCAGGGGCTCACTACTACATCAGACTCCTAGTGATCTGCCTGTGTACAGCCTCCCGAGAGCTGGGATTACAGGCGTATGTCAGCTTGCTCAGTCTCAACTGCCTTCTCAGTGCACCCTGGGGGTGGGGCCGGCCCCTGTGCCTGCTTGCAGGTGCGTTAATCTGCTGAGATATTTGGCTAGCCCTCTTTCTCTTTCTTTTCTTCCTCTCTTTCAAAATATGGTCTTGTTATGTTGTTCAGGCTGGCCTCAAATTTCTGGTGACCCTCCTGCCTCAGCCTCCTAAGTGCTGGGATCACAGGTGGGCCTTAGCTTAAACCACTTCCTTAAACTTTTAATATTTATTCATTTTTACTTATGAAAGTTCATTTGACAGAAGTCTTTTTTTCATTCTTTTTTAAAATTTATTTTTTTGATTAATAGGGCAGTTTCAATAATTAATACATTGTACATCGGTATCTTTTTTACCAACAGAAGTCTTCACATTTCTTTTTAAATTTTTTTGGGGCCAGGGAGATGGCTCAGTAGAATAAATGCTTCCCTGGCAAATGCAAGGGTCTGAGTTCAACCCCCAGTTCCACCAAAGTAAAATAAAATTTTCTGGTACATGTTTGCAATATGATATGTTATATTATACTTTTTTTTTGTATTTAGGGTCTGCAGGGTGTTCAGGGTCTCATTACTACATCGGACTCATAGTGATCCGCCTGTTTATAGCCTCCTAAGAGCTGGGACTGGGGACAGGGAGATGGCTCAGTGCAATAAGCCCTTCCACGCCAAGAGCTGGGATTATAGGCATGCACCCCCACACCCAGTCTCAATAGCTGCCTCAGTCTCAGCTAGCCTCAGGGGCAGGGCTAGCACAGCAGGTTCAGAGATCAACCCCCGGCCCCTGTGCCTGCCTGCAGATAAGCAGGTGCTGTAATCTGCTAAGCTATTTGGCCGGCCCTTATGTGGTATTTTTTGAGCCAGGGTCTTGCTATGTAGTGTTGCAGGCTGGCCTTGAATTCATTTATGTAGTCCAAGCTGGCTTTCAACTCAGCCAATCCTTCCTGGCTCAGCCTCCCGAGGGCTGGGATCACAGGCATGTGCTGCTGTACCTGGCTGGGTTTTCAGTACATAAGGGTTACACTCATTCTGGGGAGCTTGGGACACGAACATACCACTTCTTAATGTTTTAGTTACTCTTTATTTCCCGATGGTCCCTACTTCTCCCACCTCTTGGGCTCCTTCCCATTGATAGAAGATCTAGCTTCCTGTTTTTTATTCTCTTTTATTTTGCTCCTTCCATTATTTACACTTTCAATTATTTATACTCATAAGAGAAACTATTTAAGCTTTGGTATGCCTTTATTTCACTTAATATTATGGTGCCATGGTGCATTATTGCCTACATGTGACTCAGATTTCCCTTTCTTTTTGGCAGAGTAGTACCCCATTGGAAACAAATACCACAGGTTTTTTTTTTTGTTTTGTTTTGTTTTGTTTTTTGTCTTTTTGAGACAGGGTCTCAAAAAGAAAATAAAAAAGAGATGTGCATGGATCACTGTAATAAATCTTTAAATCTATTGAGATTTCTAGGGACTGGAAGATGACTCAGTGCCAGGCATATGGCTCAGTATAATAAGTGCTTGCTTGGCAAGCACAAGGGTTCTGCAAAAAACAAAAACAAAAAAAAGCACGGGATTATCTATCCCAACTGTACTGTCCATACACACACATCATGATTCTTCCTTTCTACACTGCTTCCTTTGTCTACACCTGTCAAAGATGGGCACTCCATTGCCATTCAACCAATTTAGGTGCCTGAACTCGATGACACAATCCAACAGAGTCCAGCATTCCACAACAATAGTGTGTTATCTGAAGAAGTTGTAGACTCTAGCCATTTACAACTCAGCTTATTATTATGGCCCCACGTTGTATACCTCATTTTTATATTTTTCTGCTGGATGGTTAAGACCTAGATAGAGCAAGACCTATACACCAAAACAGGTGGTTTTTGTTTCTGATGAGGTCAGTGAAGTCCTCTCAGGGTTTATCTTGTAATCCTGTACCTTATTCTGTAGATCCTTTGCCTGTGTCATCCATGTGGATGAGGCACGGCCAATGCTTGACCAGTTTGCTCTCTCTGAGAGCCTGAGAGAAAGTTTTCTCTCCATGTGACTCTCCCCAGGCACACTATAGAACTTCAGTCTCTTTCCTCTGTGGCTCCATAATCTCCTTGTTCATAAAATTTGGGGCTCAACTGAGTTTCATGCTGTTGCAGTACAGGTTCTCCTATGTCCTGAGTCTTCGCTGACCTTAAAAGGCTAGGGCCAAAATGTTGGCTGGCCTTGTGGTGCTTCTATTTCTCCAATTTTGATCTGTGAACTTTGGTTGTTAACCATCCAGAAGAAAAGCTGATTAGTACCCTGCAGCATATGCCCTTCACTTTGCCTTATCTGACTCAATTGTTTTTAGTTGTTGTTGTACATTTCCATTTGTATTTCTTCTTTTCACTTCTTATACTAGGGAGACTATATG
>PVKA01051399.1:0-12213 GCA_004027165.1 Ctenomys sociabilis
TGTCTTTTAGAGACAGGCTCTTGCTGTGCAGCTCAGGCTGGCCTTGGGCTCACTTTCCATTTGTAGCCCATGCTGATCTTGAACTTTCGACTATCCTTCCTGCCTCAGCTTCCTGCATGCAGGAAGCAAAGCCTGTTCCAATAATTTGGGCTGCAGAAGTCAGTGAACAGGCACTGAAGCTGCATACGGGTGGGTGCAGCATAGCCACAGGGGCACCCGCTTCCCCTGAGCCCTGGAGGTGAGTCGCCTGGTCTCAGGCAAGGGCTGAGGCTCCCTGTGTGATGCTACAGTAACCTAATCAGCTCCTGTCAGAATAAATTCTGACTCCCAGCTAATGACAATGATATGTAATCAGCTATAAAATGTTCTGTTATCTGCCTTTTTTGTGCTTCCTTCTGAAAACCCCAAGACGTCGACTTGGAACTGAGATTCCTGCCAGCCAGCTAGAAACAAAGCTGCCTTCCAAAGTTCTCTGGGAGTTGGGCATGGTGGCGCATGCTGGTAGTCCCAGCACTCGGGAGGCTGAGGCAGGAGGATTGTTGCGAGTTTGAGGCCAGTCAGGAAGACAATGTGAGCTCAAGGCCAGCCTGAGCTGTGAGACCTTGTCTCAAAAAGGTGACAACAACAACAACAAAAACAAAGTTCTCAGGGGCTGCTGTCTTCTGTCTGGCAGCAAAGAAAGGTGTAATGTGTCTGTGTTTTCGCCAGCCAATCCAGGAAATTTTTTTTTTTTGCTTTAAACAATTTATTTAGCACTAATGGTGGTTGGACAGGATATTATGTCATCTTCTAGTACTATGGACAACCACTAGGAAAATAACAAGGTAGAAAGTATTAATTATTGAATCTTTGATGTGATTCAAAGATACAAGATACGTAAACAGCTACACTCTCTTATTAATTTACTGATAAGAGGCATATGCTATAATAATGTCTGTAAGTATAATATCATGTATGCACCTTCTACAATACCAAAACATTATGAAAAGTTTGCAATATATTAATTTATCAAATCCATCTTGCCAAGGTATCTTAAAACTGTCTCATTGATATTTGTACTTCAATAAAATGAAAATTTAAAACAAATTATTTAACTGAAATGGACTTACATTTGTTTTTGAAGTGACTTCCTTTAATTTGATACATCTTTTCCCCATGATGATTTACAGAATATTCAAGCCAATGTAAATATTTGATTATTTGGGCACACACCTGCACAATACCTCAGCAATCTTTCAGCACTGGAGAGTACAGACTACACAAAATTACTGGGTACAGTGAACATCTGCTGCAAATATTTCTGAGGTAAGAAAGCATCACATATTCAACTAAGAAATCCACCCTTACAATACAGGATGATTTTATCTCTACATGAGACCTCGAACACTTAAGCTGCCAGTTAGGTACTGAGTGGCAGAGCAGCACCCCTAGTTTACGCCATGAATTCATAGGGAACAGGTTCCAACAATTCAGGTTCCTTCCCATTGGTCCTCACAAAGTGCGCTTCTCTGGGAGGGTCAGGCTGGCGCTTCAGCTGAACCCACTTTTCTCTTTGGCTTCCTTCTTTTTCTGATCATTTTCCTTGACACGTTTCAGGAAGCTATCATGACTTTCATGAGTGTTTAATATGCTCAGTACGCACTTTAATCCTCTTGGCAAGTATCTTGCCCTTAACTTGCTTCTTTACAACAATGTCAATATGCTGGGTAACATAGTAGATTCCTCTCATTTTGCCATGGTAAGATTTGTGGGGCATTCCTTTTTGCACAGTACCCATTCCCTTGATGTCTACAACATCACCCTTTTTGTAGATTCGCATGTAAGTGGCCAAAGGAACAACTCCATGTTTTCTAAAAGGCCTGGAGAACATATACCGGGTTCCGCTCCTCTTGCCCTTTGTGTTAGTCATTTTGGCAAATTACTGGAAGATGGCGGTTCCCAATCCAGGAAATTGAACCTAAGGCTTTTGCACTGAGCTGGGACTTCTCTGGGTTTTTATTATTTTATTGTTTTAAGACCATCTCACTAAACTGTTTTGGATCTGTGGTCCTCCTTCTTCGGCCTCCCAGAACCCTGGGATTACAGGATTCATTACCCTGCCCACCTAAACAACAGCACTTTTTGTTCCCTGTTTTTTGGAGACAGGGTCTCATGGAATTGAGGCTGGCCTTACACTAGCATAGCTCCTCCTGCCTCAGCGTGCTGAGATTGATACAGGGAGAAAAACTGATCTTGGGTGGGTGACCTCCAAATGATATAGGCAACCTCCAAATGACACAGGGAAAAATGATCTCCCAACCTCACCTGGATGAGTTCATGTTCCCTAAAACGGAAGAACGAATTTTAGGAACAAACGGAGGTTATGAGCAGAACATATTTATTGAGAGAAATAAATATATTTCCTTTCTCTGGGAAGCTCCTGTCCAAGAAAGGGACAGGAGGAGGGCCTGAGCAGGTTGTTCCCCAGGAAGCTGTCTCTTCCAGGGACTTTTATAGTGTAAAGCCACATGGGGCTAAGGCAGAAAGAATGGGAACTCGCTTAGGTGGACAAGAAGTGGGACAAAACTACGGTCAACCAGTGGGATTACAAGCACCATTGTTCAGGTAAAATTGATTAGGCCCAGGACCAAACGGGGTAGCGAGTCACATAGCAAGCGGGCATGAATGTAAAGTCGGGCATGAATGTAAAGTCGGGCATGAATGTAAAGTAGGACCTTATCTGGCAGCCTTCAGACAATGATTCTTCCTGAGTAATGATCAATCCTGGATGCCAGTCTTTAGGGAGGTTAGCATTTGTTTGGTCTTTAGGTCTGGCTCACAGCAGGAGCATCCATCCCTTCCAGTTTTGAGGCGTCTGGCTGTTGTTATTTCCTTTAAGAACCTGATCCTATAATATTTTTTATCAAATTCGTGCCTGCAACAAGATTACAGGGCTAAACACAACAGTCTAAGTCAAGTCAGATCTTGATGTCCCAGCCCGGCGCCCTCTGCTGTGACCTTGACTGCGGGCGGGCGCCTGCTCTTGCTCACCGGCAGGGCAATGAAGCAGTACGCGCTGCGTCCCTCCGGGGTCCTGCGGCCGCCAGAGCGTCTTTCTCCGGGGAGGGGGCCTGGGGCGGGGAGGCATGGGCGCGGCGGGGAGGGAGGAGCCGCCAGGCCCGCGGGCTTCCCCGCCCCCTCTCCGCCCACGCGCCGCCACCGCCGCCACCATGGCGCAGGCCAGGATCCAGGCCCGGGCCAGCGAGGGCCGCTTCTGCCGCTCGTCGTCCATGGCTGACCGCTCGGGCCGCCTGCTGGAGAGTCTGGACCAGCTGGAGCTGCGGTGAGCGGGCGGTGGAGGGCGAGATGCCGCGGGGACGCCGCGGGGCGCGGAGGGCGACCTGCTCCCGCTCTTCCCGCCGCCCCGCAGGCGCGTGCGGATGAGACGCAGCTGCGGGCCTCGTCCGCCGCCCAGACGCCCGGCCCGCGCGAGGCTGCGCGGGGACCGCACTGGGGAGGCTCCGGCGCGGCGACCCCGTCCGCCCCTCCGCCCCGCGTGTCCCCTGCTCCCGGGCTGAGTCACCGAGCGGGGCGCGGGGCCGGGAACGCCGCGGCCAGGCGCCGAGGGTCAGAGTCGCGGGCGTGACTCGGGGGAAGAGAAGTGGCACCCCGCACGCTTGGGGGAGCCCGAGCCTGTGTAGTGAGCCCTCGTCCCGAGGGGAAGCGTCCTGTGTCTCGCTCACTTCAGACTTTCCTAGTAACTTACACTTGGAAGTTTTGCTTCTTCGTTAAAAGATGTAATCTTAAGAGTTTCAGAAGACTAGCAAAAGCAGAAAAGGGGGTTCGGGGCGTAGCTCTGCGGCGGCAGTGCGAGGGGTTCCTGCGCTCACTCTGGAATCCACAGAAAAAGAAAGAAAATTGCCAGGGACAATTTTCACAGCTGTGCACCTGTGATAGCTTTTTGGAGACCGCCCAGCAGGAGAGCATCGCACTAGAAAAATCTGCCCAGAAGGCGGCTTCTTACGAGAGCCTGGCACTCTCAGGGCACCGCGCCTGGAGCTCGGCTCCCAGAGCGCGCGGTGATGGGGACGGGGCGCTGGGCTCACCCCGAGCTCCTGGGCCCCGCCGCCCCAGCCCTGCTGGCTCGGAGAGGTTTCTTCCATTTAAAGCCGCAAACAGGCTTATCCCACGTGCGCTCTTTGAGCCTGACCAGGTCTTCGTAGGGTTTTAAGTGCCCTGAAGTATTTGGCTTGTTCTACTGACATAAAAGAATTTTTGTTCCTAATACTTTCATCATTACACTGCTCTTCTAGCTTTTCCCTGCATCTCACTTAAAGAGGTGATTCCTGTTTCTGCATTTTCATGACTGTTTCCATCTGAATTTTGGACACCCTGGTACTGTCCTTACTTTTTAGCTTGCTGGAGCTTTCAGGCGATGCTCGTGGGCACCATTCGCTGAGGTCGTGTGCCCTGGGAGGGCGTCCCGGGCCCCAGCTCCGCACAGGGGAGGTCGAGGCTGTGGAGCAAGCAGCCACAGACTTCGGCGAGCTGGCTCCAGGCTTTACTGCTTTGGCTGAATGCTTAGTTAAATGTGCCCTGCTTGCACTGATGGCTTTTCTGAGAAGATGAAAATGGCATTTAATGAGTTTAGTTCAGTACGCTTGGGGCCCTCGCTGGTTGCGGTCCTCAGAAGCTCCGTAGGGGGCGCTGGGTTGGAGACAGGTGGGGAGGTGGCAGGGTGGATGCTCATCCCCGCGGGGCAGCTGAGCAGGGCGCTGCCTACAGTATCTGGTGGGAGCCTGACTCATAAGGCATCAGGGTTATTGTAAGCCTGTAATTAGGATTGGCTTTTCCTGGGCGTCACCACGCCCTGCCCTCAGACCCTGAGGCCTGCTGGGGGGCCCACATTGGAAGCATTGTTGTCTTTGACAGGGAATTAAAAAAAAATGTTTTTTTATGTATTTAGTACAGGGTCTACAGGGTCTCATGGTACCGTTCAGACTCGTGATTCTCTTGCTTTCAGCCTCCCAAGTACTGGGAATACAGGCGAGCACCACTAGGCCCCGTCTCAATCGCCGCTTCAGTGGTTTGGCACAGCAGGCTGGTGTTAGAACCTGAGTGCCCTGCATCTGCCTAAACAGGCGCTTTAATCTGCTGAGCTATATGGCTGCCTTTCCCAGGGAATCTTCATTATCAGGAAAACCCTTAAAATGTTTATGTTATCAAAAGTATGAACTGAATGGTGTAGCAGACCTTTGACATGGGATCAAATTAGAGGTAGGACTGCCCTATGAAGACCTGCTTTGGAAATCCCCACGGACAGAGCCTGAATGAGCCCTTGCTGGTCTCCCCGCTTTGGGCGCACAGATTTCTGTTACCAGCTCAGACTTGAGCGTCTGTCATTTATTGAAATGTTGGAGTCACAGCTGACACTTAGCATAGGTATTTCCTTTAGCACAGCACCTTTGTTAGCTGTGCTGGGTTTCAGTGTAGTCACTTTGCTAATTTAAACCTCTGAGTAAAGAATGAACTGGCTGGGCTGAGGCTGCATTTGCCCGGCCTTACAGAATAGTGTGCTATGTTTTCCAGTAAAGGTCTAGGTTAGATTCCTCCCAGCTTTTACTTACCCTTATGAGTACAGAGTGCCACACAGATCCTGGATCGGCAAGCATAAAGCCACCCTGGCTGCAGATCCAGTGCTATTTTGGGTGGTGGGGAAGGCATGTGTGTGGCTGAGGAGCTGGCATGTGCTAGAACTCGAGGACCTGGCTCCTCCTATGCCCACGAGAGTCGGCATTTAGCAGAGCTCTCCCTGCTCTTATGTTTCCGGGATCAGTCACACACACTGAGGCCAAGTCTGTCATCTCCATTTGCACAAACCCCAGCAACTCAGCGACTGGGATCTACAGGAAGAGAGCACTGTGGAAAGAAAGAACTTTACACATGCAAGTTCTTCCCTCTGCTTTACTCATGGTGCAGCCTCGACTCTCAGCGACTGGAGGTGTCACCTGGCTTGGGAGGGCAGGGATGGTGGTGCCTCTGTCACCCATCAGGGCTGTACTCCAGAAGTCGAGCTGGCTCCCTCTGAACACTAGACAGACAGACAAGACAGACAGACACCATCACTGCACTGCCACACACTTGAGGACTCCTCAGTGCCATGCAGAGGAAAAAAAGGGCAGGGTCAGAAAGCCAAGAGGCAAAATCAATCACCTCTTCTTTTGCAGATAATGGGATTATCAACCTATTAGAACTAATGAATTAAAAGACTAACCACTGAAATTAATAAGTGTAAATAGTTACAAGCTAAATATGGTGCAAAACAGCATTTCTAGAACCAGCAATAATTGACAGAAAATGTAATTAAATCATTCATGTTAGTAAACAAAGCTGCTGTGAAGACTGTTTAAAGCTCATTTCTTTTTTTTGGCTGGCACAGCAGATCCTGGGAATGGGGGATCAAATGGTGGTACCTGTGCTTGCCTGAGCTATCTTGCTGGCCCCAAGAATGTTTAAAATTATGACAGAAGCCAGCATTTTTAGCACCTGCAAGCAGGCACAGGGGCTGGGGGTTCAATCCCTGTGCCAGCCCCACCCAGAGATGGCAATTAAGACTGGGCGTGGTAGCATGGGCCTCTAATCCCAGCTCTTGGAAGGCTGTAAATAAGCAGATCATTATGAATCCAATCTAGTAGTGAGACCCTGAACACCCTGTAGACCCTTCCCTAAAATACAAAAAAAAAAAAAAAAAAAAAAGCCAGCACTTTTATCAACACTTGGGAGGCTGAGGCAGGAGAATCATAAGTTGAAGGCCAACTTGGACACCAACTGTCTCATGTGTACTACAAATGTGCCAGAAATGGAGAGGGGAGAAGCTGTGTTGTGGACACAGAGTATGGACATCTTATATTATGAAAGCCCTACTGAGAGTCTCATCCACGCCCCTCCCCCCCAGTGGCACAGGGATGCAAAAGAAAAAGAGGAAGAGAAAATGTTCAGTTGAGGAGCTCTGGGATGACTCAAGGCTCTCTGGAACTGAAGGCCCCACCTCCAAAAGCTCCTGGCTCTTACGGTATCCATCAGGGAGACGGGTCCCAACAGAGCCCAGAGAGAGAAGAAACTTTGTAGCTGTGCCAGGCTCAGAGGCCTCCAATTAGCAGTGCTCAGCCAGTCTGGAGGTGCGTGAGGCTGGCACCTTCACTGCCAGGAAGCCGAAATTGTTGCAGTCCCCCAGCCTCAGCTGAGTTGTCATCTCATGTCTCAGCCCTGCAGTCACAGGCCTCCAGCCAGCCAACTGCATGGCTGTCACAGCTTTGCTGTTAATGAGCCCATGGGTACCCAGGGTGGGCTCGAGCACACTCTGTTAGCCATTTGGGGACATCTGTACTGTGTAGCTCCGGGGAGAGGGTGCAGGAGAGGTCAGGGGCTGGTTGCGGCCAGGGCAGCATTTTTGGGGACAGGACAGGCGTGGTATCCCACAATGCACCACAAACTGGCACTCACTAAAAACACTTGAAAAGCAAAACTTACAGCACTAAAACCCAAAGTCAAAGCAAGGCCTTCGAAGACTTAATGGAGAAATGTCATTTCCTTGAATGTGACACTATTATAAAGTTGTCAAATTTCCTCTACTTTTTTGAGAAACCAAATAAACTTGCTGAAAAGTTTATTTAAAAAGAATTAGGGCACATAAATAGCTTCTGTATCTTTGGTAGAGTCTTGCTGTACCAAATATTAGGGCATATTACAAGGTCGACGCTACTTTTTAAAATGTGTCAGTATATGATTAAATATTGCAGTGTGTGGTAGAGACTTCAAAGGTAAATTCAATGTAAACATCAGTAGGGGAAAGGTGGATTATTTTGTAACTAATTCAGGGGAAAATGGCTCACTAAAAAAGTAAAGCAAAATCTTTACCTAACCACAAGAATGGTTTCAATGGCAAATATCCAAAACTCACAACTATAAAAGTTAATGAGGAAACTGTTTTATGATCTACTGAGGCCTGCAAACTTCAAAGCATAAATTGTCAGGTAATACAGTGATGCACAGATCACACTGAAATGAGGAACTCCACACAAGGGGGCAGGTGTGCCCTGTGACCCTGGCTCCTTGGAAGCCAGGTGGTCTGACTGCAAGACACCTGCCTGGCAAAACAGGGAGACCCCGTGTTGGGGCACATGCTGGCCAGTGCAGGCTGGCCCAGACAGGTCTGCTGCAGTGAACAGCTCACATCTGTGTCCATGGGATCACTCTTGGCAACACGCCGAGGACGAGATTTTTACCTAGATGGACAGACAGCCTGATCCCCTTCCCTGGGGTGTGGGGAGGTACATGGAATTAGCAACCAGAATCCAGTGCTTAGGGGTGTGCCCAGGAGAGCAGATGGTCCTAGAATTCAGTAGTATAATAGTGCAAAAAATCAACAAAAAGAAAAAACCCAAATCAGATATGAATTTAAAATACACAAATACGCATGTGATTCAAATAAAGTAGAACAGTTGCCCTGTGAGCGGGCGAAAAACTGAACAAAATAAATTAGAATTTAAAATGCTGGCCACAGTGGTGTGCTGGAACCTCAGTATTCGCTTGGGGAGGCTAAGACAAGATAGCTGCAAGAGTCAGCCTGAACTTCATAGTGAGACTTTGTTCTCAAAAGAAATGGATTTTTAAAAAAATGTTTTTGTTTTTGATGCAGTCTCACTATGTAGTTCAGGTTGACCTCAAATTTGCAGTGGTCCTCCTGCCTCAGCTCCCAGCCCTGGGATTGCAGATGTGCACCAGTACACCTGGTAATTTTTAAAAATGAACAAACTTTTTTGTTTGCGTGACCAGCTCAGCCTGCCCTGGGGGGCTGGCGCCGGCATGTGGTGCCAGCAATCGAACCCTGGGTCCCTGTGCTTGCCTAAGTTTGCTAAGCAGGCGTGTTAGACTATTGAGCTATCTCACCGGCCAAACTTTGAAAAAGCATTCCCACGGATCTTAGAGTTGGGTTGGAATGAGTGTGCAGGAAGCTCAGTGCAGTGATGACTGTTGCTGCCCAATGATTTCCGCAGGGTTGAAGCGCTGCGAGAAGCAGCGAGTGCGGTTGAACAGGAGAAGGAGGTGCTCCTAGAGATGATCCACGGCATCCAGAACAGCCAGGACATGCGGCAGATCAGCGACGGTGAGTGGGCGCCATGCCAGCCATTTCCCGGGGTCAGTGGCTGGTCCGTGCTGGTCTGTGGCGAGCTGCAGGTCGCATCGTGTCCCTGCGCACTCCCTTGGCCTCACATGCCTCCTATGCCTGGGGAGCAGCTGCGCTGCCATGGAAAAGCAGCAGATAAGAGCAGGGCCAGTGTGGGGACAGCCGAGCTGAACTGAGGTGCAGGAGACACAGAGGAAATTCAGAGCAGAGGTAGGGGATGGGATCAGGACACTCCACAATGTGAGAGTGCATTGTTGCCCTCACAGGAGGTGTGTGGCTGTCCACAGAGGGCACGCAGGTCCCTGGCAGGAGCACCCGGCTTCCAGCAGGGTCGTGGGTTTGCATAGTGAGCCGGGCTGGGCAGCCAGCTGGTGAACTGACCCCAACCCAAACTGTCACCATACTCTTGTCAGTCTCCTTCCTGGCCAGAGGCTGGGGAATTAGAAAGGAGGAACAGGACACGGAGACGGCTGGCTGTTTTCCTAGAATCACAGCTGACAGAGCTCCATCTTAGGTTGGCCATGACCTCCCCTCTGGCACAGGCCAGCTGCTCTGCTGTCCTGCCTGCCCTCTCCTGGGAGCCAGGAATGTGTTCAGTGGACACTGCGCACATCAGAGCTCCACAGCGCTTCTCAGCATGAGCCCTGCTTCTGTTCCTTGCTGTTTGCTCCTCCCCAGTTCTGAACACCCTCCCCTTAGCGTCCATGTGGATTTTCAGGGAAAGGCACTCTGCTCCCTCACTTTCTAGTCTAATACGCATCAGTGAGTGTGCTAGAATTTTAGTCGGTACTTTAAAAGTTTCGCAGCAGAAGAGATTAAAAGGTAAAGTGAATGCTTCATGTGGACAGTTTATTGATAAATCACAATCTTCTGTGTGCAGGAGAGCGGGAAGAGTTAAACCTGACTGCAAACCGTTTGATGGGACGAACCCTCACTGTTGAAGTTTCGGTAGAAACCATCAGAAGCCCGCAGCAGGAAGAGTCCCTAAAACATGCCACACGGATCATAGACGATGTGGTCAGTAAGTTCCTGGATGACCTGGCCAACGCCAAGAGTCACTTAATGTCACTGTATAGCGCGTGCTCGTCTGAGGTACCGCCAGGGCCAGTGGACCAGAAGTTTCAGTCGATAGTGATTGGCTGTGCTCTTGAAGATCAGAAGAAAATCAAGAGAAGACTAGAGACTCTGCTTAGAAACATTGAGAACTCAGACAAGGCCATCAAGCTGCTGGAGCACTCAAAGGGAGTGGGTGCCAAAGCTCTGCAAGCAAATGCCGAGAGCAGGCTGAATTAACCGTCAGGCCTTCAGGAACGTGGATGATAGGATCCCACTGTTAGGCGTTGCCACGCAACAGGTTATTTCAGATGAGGGAACCACTGCAGTGACAAGCTTTTCCAATTGAATTAAAGCTAGCATTTTAATTATCTAGA
Organism: Ctenomys sociabilis; assembly: GCA_004027165.1. Classification (NCBI taxonomy): domain Eukaryota; kingdom Metazoa; phylum Chordata; class Mammalia; order Rodentia; family Ctenomyidae; genus Ctenomys; species Ctenomys sociabilis. The sequence continues at coordinate 10,597 of PVKA01051399.1, forward strand.
CCTTTGAGATTCAATTCTTGCCTCACACTAGGATGTAGCACTATGTGTTTTGCCGTTTTGTAAATAAGCACATTATGTGAGGGAAGGGACAGCTCCACTAGGCCAAGGTCGCTGCTCTTTGACAGGGGCCAGGAGCTGGCAGCACAAGCCAAGCACGCGGGAGGCCTAGAGGATCCGGGGATGACAGCCTTTCTGCACTGTCCCACTCGGTGTGTTGAGGGGTCCGTGTCAGATTATTTGAAGTTAAAGATTCATGCATCTTGTGATAAACTTTTATATACTCACACTAGGCATACAGTGGGACAGTCACCTTTAGTTTACTGGTGTGATTACATGGCCACTTGGTTTCTCAAATGTATTCTACTCAAATCTCTGTGTTGTAACTTGCCTTTTCTTCTTGGAATGGTTCCTGGGAACTTTAAAGCCGTTTCATGTGTGCCATAATTCTGGTCCATGTCCCTCTTCTGGGTTCTTTGTCCCTTGTTGCTATTCCTAGGTAATTCATGTATGAGGCCTTTGCTTTCAAGTGTATAAATTCCCACTTGAGGTGAGCTGGGTCAGTGGGTCTAAACATTTTCCATGGACTAACACTTATCTCTACATTTTTTGTATAAAAGTCACCTCTGTTTATATACTCTTTTCACTAAATATAGCCACTTCATCGAAATCTTTTCAACACTGATCATTAAAATTTTCTAACACGTAAAACACCTCATCTATGTGGCATCCTGCTTCCTTAACAGGGTAGAGGGATGTGTCAGTCCTTCATCTGGGGGAAGTGAAGCAGCCACAGAACCCTGCTGTTCTGAAATCAAGTGCTATTTGAAAGTCAGTTTTTATTAGTGTGTATTCCTCACATACAAAAGACCCACACTGTTCTGTGTGTCTCTGTATAAACAGCAGGATTTCTGTACCACTGCCAAGTAGTGCTCCTCAGACCTGTCCCTGACCCATGAGGACAGCTCAGGCTTGTTCTTGGGCAGCATCTGGAAAATGGAAACAGGTGAGCATGTTTCCCTCCAGCCCCGTACCCACCTGCTCTGTCTCCACCTTGACCTCTATGTCTGGCTCTCCACTCAGGCATGGCTGTCAGACTCTAGGCTGGTTCCAGCACCCTGCAGGAGGGATGTCAGGGAGGTCACATATGGCCAGGACCCTGGCCCTGTCACACACGCCAAACACGCAGGCATTCCCTTGGAACATGCACCTGTGTTCCCTTCAAAAGACTGAGATAAACAAGGACACATCAGAGCACACATACGTGTTGCTACTCTGAAGGCTGATTTTATACTCATCAGAAGACACACATTCTGTTAAAAGTAGAATCTTAGAAAAGAAAGGGTGAGGACAAGCAGGGCCCAGACAGGATGTCAGGCTCATGATAGCCCTTTATACCCATGAGGGAGCAAAAGCGATGCCAAGTGCAACCCAGGTAAGAGCTGGCTCACGGGTCCGCCTATTACACGGGGCAGCATTAGCCAGGCAAGGTGGTGGTGCACACCTGTGATCCTGGCACTTGGGAGGCCAAGTTGAGGCACGATTACTAGTTCGAGGCCAGTCTGGTCTCCACAGCAAGACCTTGTCTCAAAAATCACCCCCCCCCCCAAAAAAAAAAAA
>PVKA01051400.1:0-12213 GCA_004027165.1 Ctenomys sociabilis
TTTTTTTTTTTTTTTTTTTTTTTTTTTTTTTTTTTTTTTTTTTTTTTTTTTTTTTTTTTTAAAGGTACTTAGATTTATTCATATCTTTCAAATTGTTAAATGGGTGAATTTTATAAATTGGTGGTTCTAAAACTATGGTTCATTTTTGTTTTTAGTAATATTGATAGCTCTGACTTTTAAGTCTTATGCTGTGTTCCAGTAAGTAGTAAATGGTTAAGGGGTGTTGTATATCTACTCAGGTCAGTGGTATATGCTGCTGACCCTGTTTCCATACTTCTAAGGGCTTTTTAATATACATTGGACTGGTAATGCCAAACAATGGTGGATCTGATGGTAAATTTTGCTAAAAGATGAACTTTTTAAAATTGGGATTTTGATGGTTCCAGAAGCAAATATGGGTATAGGTCAGTGGTGGTGAACCTGTGGCATGCATGTTATTTTTGTTTTAGGACAGAGGATATTAATGTATGAGTTTTGTTTTGTTTTCTGTACTAAACCTTCAGTATTCAAGTTGCAGCATTGGCACATTGTGATGATAAGTAGTTTTGGGTTGCAGTTTGGCCACTCATCTCTTAAAAGGTGTAGGTAAATATGTTAGTCTACTCTTTTCTCTTTTTTGTGTTCTATCAGCTAATAAATATTTCAATGACTTCATACTAAAGCAGATGATTACTTAATTGTTTTATAGCTTTAGTAATCATTTTATGTGTCTAGTAAATGGAGAGGATAAGATCCTATATCCAACATTTCACATATAAATTACTAAGAATCTGTAGCTAACACTATTGGAAAGAATTTTAAGTTCTCTGTGCAGTAAACCCCTTACCTCTGTGGTACAGAGTGACTTCAAGGTGTTTTGCATACTAACACTCTTTAACAGTGAGCTACATCCCCAGCCTCCTCTTTATTTTTAAAATTTTGAAATAGATTTTCAAAAAATTGCCCAGGCTGGGCAATTTATGATCCTCCTGCCATATCTCCTTGAGTAGTTAGAAGTTGATGAGCAACAGAATCTTAGACCAAAGGAATGTCTGAGTCTTTTACTTCCACCTTTACTATTTTTGTTAAAAATAAACTAGTTGTTGGCCCTTAAGCTTGCCAGAAGTGAAATTAAAAAGCATTCCATCATGTTTTTAATCTTTTTATGGTAAGCTCTGTTCACATTAGTTCAGTTTTCTAGCCTTAATTATATCTGGGTCCTGTTTGACTTCCCTTATAGTCATGTTCAGAACTGCTTCTGCATACTGTAGGCTCCTCAGATGTAGTGAGCCTTACTTGTTTTTGTAGTGATTGGCATAGTCTAGCATTACTGGGCCAGGACTAGGGTTACATAAGTTTCACTTAATTGATTAGTGAAATTGATACATGAAAATTAGGAGGAAAATATATCTGGCATTAGTTAAGATGCTGGTGTTTTCTTGAAAGAAAAGCATTGTGAATAGTCCTTTTGCTTTAAACTTGTAAGTATTCACCATAAAAGAACAAAAGTTTACTTTGAATTAGCAAACTGTTATGCATAATTCAATAAGTATTGAATGCTTGATACCAGACTTAGATGATGATCTCAATAAGTGAAATGTAAAATTATCCGAGTATTTGTGTATTATTAAGGCATAGTTTGTTTTGAAAACATGATTGTTTGGTTCAAGTTTAAAAGTTGTTTTGAGGTTGGGTCAGTCTTTTTTTTTTCTTAGGTGATACCAGGAATCAAACTCAGGACCTTGGGCTTGCCAGGCAAGCAGTTTTTCCACTGAGCTCTCTCCTTGGCCCCAATTTCAGTCTTTATGGCTGGAGTCAGCAAGGAATCAGATTACTTGAAATATGCTCCATGTCCAGTTTCTCAGCAGATATTTCTCAAACTAGTTTCACATTACACAAATAACAAGATAGTTGTATGAATAAGCTTAAATACTTGACACACACACACACACACACACACACACACACGTAAAAATGTTAATGGAATCTGCTTCAATATAGAACACTTCTGAATACCTTTTGAAGAGGTTTTAGTCTGTGAACTTTCACATTAGGAGCACAGTGGGAGAATACGTTGGGTACTCATTTGTCTGACTACAAATGCATAATTTAAAGAATCTCTCAGCAGAGGTCAGGGCAATCAGTGTACTCTGATGCTTCATGTCACAAAATTACTGGTTTTCAAACATACTGTAATTAGAACATAATTTTAAACTTCATAGGCAGTGACTATATATACAGTGATTTTATATTAAAATCCATTCCACAATAAAATTGTTTCTTTCCTGTTGAGAATTTTGTTGTTATTTTGTGGTTTTACATCACTGTACAGCAGCTTCTGAATGGATGATCTTTTATTGGAAAGTAATAATTATTTTTGGACAGCAGTGTTGCTGAGCTCAAAGTTAATAATTTTGATGATACACATCATGTTTTAGTTTTATTAACCTCATCATTTAGAAACTTTAAAGACTGAGGAAAATCTGTGTGTAAGTTAAATGACTGTAGTTTTATTCTTTTTATCCACCGTATTTGTATCCTTAAAGTTTGATGGATTATTCTCTCATTTAGGGATAAAGCACTGTTATAGGTACAAGTAATCTATTTTGACAGATGCTTTTCTCCTAATTCTTGCTATTTCTCCTGTGACTTGCTCAGGAATTCTCTTATCAGGAAACAGCTTGACAATTAGGGGATGTTCCTCTGTGGAAAAAGATTACCAAATTTCTGAATTTTTTCTCCTATATCCAAAGTCCCTTAAATTTCTGTCGAGAGAAAACTTAGAATTGTAAGTAAAAAAATTTAAAATGGTAAAGTTCAAAAGAGTAACTGTGTTCTTTTTCTTCTGGCTTTTTGTTAATTTATGATATTACTTTAGGGCACTTTGCCTAATTGTAGGATTCTCTTGTAGTTGAATTATTTGGCTAAGATAGCAGTAAAGTTGCCTTCCCTGCACATTGGTATTGGACAAGCCATGTTCACCTCAGCCTCCTTCATAACACATTTTAAGAATGATAGTCTCAGAGTCATGCAGTTTAGTTAGGATTCAATGAACTTATGTATTTACGCTATTTAGCATCACAGTTGAAAGACAAGCAGTATATATTTAATAAAAGCGTAGTTGGTAATATGGTGATTATCATTTTTATTTTTAAATTTATCACCTGAGAGAATAAGTTTTTTGACATTTATTTCAAGAATAAATAAACAATATGGACTATAATAAACTATCGCTAATAATTGTGCCTGCTGTTTTACCAGGTGTAAATAGCATTATTTAATATGCTATTAAACCTTAATGTACTCTATCAGTAAAGGTGTTTTATTTCCATTTCCTTGAATTTTCTTTTCATTTCTACCTACCATAAAGCTTTGCATTTACTATTTATACATATAATTATTTATTTTATTTATTTATTTTAATTTTTATTATTTTTTTGTATTTTTTAGGGAAGGGTCTGTAATGGTGTTCAGGGTCTCACTATTAGATTGGACTCATAGTAACCCACCTGTTTACAGCCTCCCAGGAGGTGGGATTATAGACACATATCACCACAGCCAGTTTTATACATACAATTATTTATGATTTTAGCCTACTGATATTTTTCTTTGTTACAGTTGGAACTAGCTACTTTTAAAATTATAAAACAGTGAAAATACATGATCTTATCAATTTCACCCTTTTTGGAAACATGTTTCTTTGTTTTTTAAACTATAAGTAAAAATTCATTTTGAAACAACAATAGATGCAACTTTCCTTTGCTTTTTTATGTATTAATTGCTTTTAATTTGTTGAGTTGGCTCAAAGTATTATTTTGTTTGTTTGAGACAGGGTCTCTTGGTATGTAGTTCAGGCTTTTCTGGGGCTATGTAGCTCAGATGTTACAGTTTGTGTCTAGATGTCCCTTCAAAACTTCATGTAGTCATAGGGGTGACTGAATCTAGAGTTTATGATTGATTCATTGCCTGGTGCTGGGATTATGGGTATTGGATGTCAGTGCTACACCCACCTAGGGTAGATGGTCTACATACAATGCAGGGGACAGAAAGAATCTTCTCTTGCTGCCATGAACTGTTTGTTCTCTGCCATGCCCCCCTGCCTTTGAGCCAGCTGATTATGGACTGAAACCTTCACAAACTGAACTAAATAAACTTTTCCTTCCTTAATTTTGGGCATTGGTTATTTTGTCTCAATGACAAAATGGGAGAAAAATGAGAGAAAAGTAAGACACCAGGCTAGCCTCAAATTGGCAAGCAATCTCTTGTCTCAGACTCTCCAGTGCTGAGATTACATTTGTATAAGCACTGCCACATGTGGCATTGGTCAGAGTATTTTACAACTCAAAAATTGAGTCCTTCAGTAAAACTGGAAATTTATGCTTAAGTGTTATTCTGTGTTCCTTTCATGTAGGTAATACTTTCCTTTCTAAATCTTACAGCTTTTCTCATCCTATGTATGTAATAAGTTTCTGTGTTAGGATGATTTTTGTTTTTCTTAGAATTAGGCTCTTCTGAAATGCTTTATAGATTATAAATGTTCTTTTGCTATCCTTGTGTTAATATCTGTACTGCTAATCTACCTCTACGTGCACACAGCATTACAGTGACACATGCAACATAAACTTAATGTTTTTGTTTGCTAATTATAACACTTTGAAGATTGGCTTTGTTGAATTTTGATGTAATATGAATTTACTTCTTTGCATGCTTGTTAATTGGACTGGATGCCAGATAGTGTGAATGTTATTGTATGGGTTGGATATTTTTATATATCTATAAGAATCAGCTTTGTTGAGCACAGTGAAGTAATTTGAAAGTAGTTTCATCCTCTTAGGTCTTGCTTTTCACATTTACTTAGGCAATACTCTGAGACTAGCATTAACTATTTCTCCTACTGAGGTTAGATCCTTCAGTGTTGTTCTTGTGAATCATGAAATTTTCAGTCTGGCTCTATGTGAGAACCAGAAGACACTTGGGTGACCATGATTGGGGTGTGGGAGGTGGAGGGAGCACAGTTTTTTCCTGACCTCTACAGTTTCCTGCCAAGCATGCACTGATTAGTGAAGAACTTGAGTGGGCCTTTGGCAATTCTCAGTTCCTTGGACACTTACATTGGTCCTCCATTCCAAGAGATAGCTGGCCCAAGATCTCAAATGATTAAGCAGAATAGTTACTGCAGACTCAAATTTTTTATAGTCTCTTTGGCAGAATTGCCCTCACTTGTGTGACTTTAAAGGGGTTGAAATTTCTGTTCCCTATGGTTTGGCTGTTTCAAATATGGCAGTGAATCTGGTTTCCTGTTACTTGATCTTGACTGGATCTGAAAAACCAGTCATGCTTTTTAAATTCCAGTTGATTATGGACTGAAACCTCCACTAAATAAACTTTAGCTATGTTGGCCCCACCCCCAGGATTTGCTGAGACAGTGATAGTGACTTGGTGTGTTGTTACAAGCCTATAATCCCAGCACTTGGGAGGCTGTAAACAGGAGGATCTGTTTGAGTCCAGTCTATGCAGTGAGACCCTGTACACCCTGTCCTAAATACAAAAATAAAGTAAATTCCACCAGGTAATAAAAATAACTTTCATAGATCTACCAAAACAAAAAAAAAAAGATGAATACAAATATATATTTTAGGAAGGAAATATCAGCATTCTCAATGTCAGAATTAAAAGCTGTATTTAAATAAGGATTTGTTTTTCTCTGAAAGTATTTATGCACATTTTATATTGCTTACTGTGCAGCTAACTCCAGCATTCCCAGTTTCTTGATTGACTGGTTCTAGCTTCTCATTTATTTTTTCGTGGTGCCTCGTAATTTAATTAGTATTTAAATACCTTAAATTGAAAAAAATTTAAGCTACTTTATTAATATCATCTATATTTTTTTTTGATTCTGCTCATATTTTCCAGCTTTAGAATCAGGTGGATGTCACCTCTTTTCTTGTTTCATGGTTGATTTTGTTTGTTATTTTGAGTCTTGCTATGTAGTGTAGGCTAGCCTAGAATTTCACAGCAGTCTTCCTGGTTCATCATCCCCAGTGCTAGGATTTATAGGTATGAGCCACCACACCCAGCTTCCACATTGATTTTTGCATAGGCTATTTTTACAACCACTGAAAATCTAGCACTGTAAAGATGTACCATTATCAAAAGGGTTTACTAGTATTTAATATTGAAATATACATACTTTGGGTTGTATACATATTGTCTAAATTTTGATTGGTACTGTTTTCCTTTAATTTTCAAATATTCCTTGGGACTTTGTAAGCCTGAACTATGCCGTCTGAATCCACACTTCAGAAAGTCAAGGTTGGTCTAATCCCTCCAACATGTATATGCATTTTTCTACTAACAGTAACTGAAAATAAAGCAAGAACATATACTTCTGTGTTAGAACTTCTGTCTTCATTGGCTAAGCTCAGTCCTATGAGTTGTAATAGAAAGTACTTTATTATACCAGTTTTATTTTCTTTGATTGGGTCTCAAAAGCAACAGGTACTATTGTTTATTTGTTCTACGCTGTGTTAAACCACTTGCATTTTTGTTATGTATAAATATTTTTAAATTGTTATATTTTAACTTAAGTGTATATATGTTAAATACATTTATAAAACTTAAAGGAAGAATTAGCTCTGACATTGTGCTGGACATGGTGGCTCATGTTTGGAATCTCAGAGGATCACAGTGAGTTCAAGACCACCCTGGAATACAGAGTGAGACTATGTGTTTTTTTAAAAAAAAAAACCCAGAAAACTGAAATTACAATGACTTAGGTGAAAGAACATTGTGGCACCTATCCGGATGTCTGTAACTTGACAAGGTTTTCAGTATGCAAATATTACTTACTAAATGATAAAGTCATTAAGGATGGCTGGGCATGGTGGTGCAAGCCTGTAATTTCAGCACTGGGGAGTGTGGGACAGGATACTTACTATGAGTTCAGGACCAAACTGAGTAAACAGAGTGAGTTCAGGGCTAAACCTGAACACTAAAAACAGCTAAGGGAATGGATTACAGATATTTTCTATAGAGCTATGACTTGATGTAAGGAAAATGTGACCTTATAATTCACTTTCAAGATATGATGCAGTTAGAATTAGTCTTATTCTTATGTTTATAGTGAATTGTTGCCATAAATAATACTTGAAATATCCAAAACAAATAACACTTCCTCTACACAGTAATAGATGTTTTGCAGAACACTTACTAATGTTGACTACAAATTAATGTTATTAAAAACAATCATAATTGGGCTGGCCAGATAACTCAGCACACTAAAGCAAAAGCGCTTGCTTAGGCAGGTGCAGGAACCAGGGTTCAATCTCCCAGGACACACTGAGCTGGTGATTGAGACTGGGCATGGTGGTGTGTGCCTGTAATCCCAACACTTGGGAGACTGAAAACAGGAGGATCACTGCAAGTCCAATCTGTGTAGTGAGACCCTGTAGACCCTGTACTAAATACATTTTAAAAAAAATGATAATTAAGTGAAAATATCACTGAATTTCAAAATTAAAACTTGGGTTCAGTTTCTAAATTGACAGCTTATTTGCTATGTGATAAGTGCTTGATTTTGATGAGTTCTCTTTAAAAAACAGGGATAACATGCTTCTTAAAGTGCTTTTCATAATTTAAAGATGGTGTCATGTATAAATTTCTTAGTATAGTACATAGAGATACTGCAGAAATGATTTCTTACTGTTACAGCCTTAGCATTTGGCTGCATGCCTAGTACATAGTATGTCCTCAACAGATATTTATTGAGTCAGCTATTATTTAAACCAGAGGTCAACACTCAGGCCTTGTCCCCCCCCCCAAAAAAAAAGCCAAAATGTTTGTAATGTTATCTTAACATAATAATGTAAAATGGATTAAATAATTGACAGTGGGTACATATTATGAAAGATGTATTCTCTTTTAAAAATATTTGTAATAGTATACTTTGTAAATATTTTAGGAGGAGCAAAATAGAGGCAAGCCCAACTGGGAGCATCTAAATGAAGATTTACATGTACTAATCACTGTGGAAGATGCTCAGAACAGAGCAGAAATCAAACTGAAGAGAGCAGTTGAAGAAGTGAAGAAATTACTGGTACCTGCAGTAAGTAGTAATTCAAAATCTCAAATTTAATCCTCATCTTTTTTTGAACTTTAACTTATTGTAAGGTTTATTTTAAAAAGCAAGCTACTAAAAAGGTTTTTTAACTACAAAATATAAAAAGTAAGTGAAGTAGAATAGATTATTACACAAATTCTTAACTGGAGAAGTCTATTTATATGAAGAAAGTAGTGTGGGAGGAGGAGGGGCAAATCCAATTAATAGCCCACTTCTCAAACATAATCAGCTTTCAATCATTGTGTTTTATTGAAAGAATATAGGTACAGCATTAGTAGGATGATGGGTTTGTTTACTTATTTATTTAGAAGAGCAGTTAAGTAGTACTTAGAGATCTGTACAACTAAAAGCTTGTTTGGTGAGCTGAATAGTAGAAGCACATTAATTAAATTGCCTTTGTGTGTAAGGTACTCTGCTAATGTATCACTGTCTCCCAAAGGGGGAAATTATTATTATTATTATTATTATTATTATTATTATTATTATTATTATTATTATTATTTATATGTCAGGGATGGAATTCAGACCTTGTGCTTGCCAGGCAGGCACTTAGGCCACTGAGCCTTTTCCCCTGCCCTAAAATATATTATAGGGCCTGTTTCTTATTATTATTGTTATATATAGCTCTTCAGTGTCTTTTGAAAAAATAACTGAACTGTTACCAGAGTATTAATATTTTTCATTGGGAACTGAAATATTATTGGGTTTTCTCTATTGTTATTAACATATTTTCTCATATATTAATGAAAATATATGACGTGTAGATTCTAATTTGCTATTAAATAATGTATGAATACTGCTAATATTGTGTCCAGTCTTGGCATTTACATAAAATAAATATGATATCTGCTGTTTTTTTATTCCCAGAGATCTATTATTTTCCTGATAGTCTGTTTTATAAGTCTTAGATATTCCATTCACTTGGCAAAACTAAATGCTTAGGAGAAAAGAATTTCATGTAAATTGTCACAAAAGGAATATAAGTAGTCAAGCTAATGTAAAAGTAAAATCTGTATTTGTACACTATTAAATCATGTAGTCTTCTTCCCTCTTTTTGACAAATTCTTGAAAATCTTTCATAGAAGATAGAATTTTTGTACACACAAGTTTAATTAGTTCTGTGATCAGAACAAAAACTTTTATGCACTTACATTACTAAATATAGTAAAACCTTAGTTTGTGAGCATAATTCCTTCTAGAGACATGCTTATAGCCCAAACCACCTGTATATCAAAGCCAAGTTTTCTATGAGGAATAATGGGAACTCAGATGATTCATCTACAATCTGAAAATACTCATATAAAATACAAAAAGGAATAATCTTTGTATTATTCTTGGAAAATTTTAATGTCTGTGGCGAAGGATCTAAGAGAAAAGAAAGTTATTGTGTAGGGTGAGTTTTGTCATCATGAACAGAATCACTGCTGTCTATTGGCTCAATGGAATCTTTCTTTTTGTGCAATTTTAACAAGGAAACTATCCAGTGGCACTTGGTTTTACCTCCTTTTGAGGATTTTGTGGAAATGACATTGTAAATTAATCACACTACTGTAGCCTTATTGAAGTGGTACTTTTCAACAAAATTTTACAGTTTCCAACTTTTTATGCATGTGCCTAATCTCATTTAAAGTGAGGGATTCCACTCTTTTTTTTTTTTATCTTAGTTTGCTAAGGTGAGATCTTCATAGAATCTGGCTGCTGGGAGGTGGTTTCCCACAATCCCTGGAAGTGGGATGGGGGTGAGAGAATAGTGGACTCAGTCGAGGTCATGTGACTTTCAGTGTCACATTCTAATACTGCATATGTTGTTTATTTATAAAATTAAAATTCATTAGAAATGCTTTCTTGCCTTATAAAATACTCCCAAAACAAGTTGTTTGCAATCCAAAGTTTTACTTTATATTCAGATAGGCAGTTTATATTATCCTATGCATTGATGTTATTGCTGATATTTTAAAAATGAAAGTTACTCTTCTGCAAAAGCTAAAACCAAATGAGTTGAGCTTGGCAGTGTAGGCCTGTAATCCTAGCACTTGGCCTGAAGCAGAAGCTATGCCAAATCTAAGCCTAGCCTAGACTGTTTAGGGCTTTTCTCAAAACAAAAAGAACATAGGGCTTGGGGATGTAACTCCATTGGAAGGCGTTGGGTTCAGTCCCAGTTGTAAAACAAAAACATTATCTTAAGGTTGTAGAAGGTAAAATAAAGGTCACCAAAGTGCTAGAAACAAAAAGTGAAGGGAGGGATGATACAAAGAGATATGAGCAGATACAAAATTACAGTTAGATTGAAGGAATAAGTTCTAGTGTTCTGTAACATAGTGGGATGACCATAGTTAACTGTAGTTTACTGTATATGTAAAAGTAGCTAGATGACATGACTTCAAGCGTTTCTCAGTTGTGGTAGTCATATAAATTCTCCTGTTCTGAAATCATGCATTCTTTCACAGGAATATATAGCCTACAGTCTTAGTTTCTGTTCTCTTAATATTTGGGCAGATTGCCAGTGTCTTATCTCCTTCTTTGTGCACCTGGGTTATTGTTTTTGAAGTATTTTGTAGTTCTCTTATTTTTATAAATAAACATTTCTGCCTCTTCTGTTTCTTGAAACTTGATAAGTGATTAAATGAAAATGTACATTGCTATGTAAGCAAAAAGATAAATTATAAATGCTTATAAGAGAAGTTCTGTCACATTGTAATTCTTTTTGCTTCAAATATCCTCTAAAATGGTATAGAAGGATTAGTTAGGTTTCAGAAAAAGGGAGAAAGATCCAATAATGTTGATTATAGAATATGTATAGAGAATCACAGTTCAGCTTCCTTGATTATATGAATGTGAGAAACGGAAGGCATGTTGTGATCAAATTAATGCGCTTTATGTTTGTGAAAAGAATTTGAACTTTTTTCCTGTTTAAGTTTAATCTCTAAAGAGTAGATGAGGAATAAAATGTAGTTTTAGAGGATTTTTACTGGCAATAAGGAATTAGTTTAGAGAAGAAAGTGAGTGAAAGAAATGGAATAGAGCTCCAGAACTTCGTAGTTCGATTAGATGTGAAAACCAAAGGGGGTTATTTTTGTGATGAATTGAGATTCAAGCCTCAGTTATGAGGGGGAAAAAAAAGTACCATTAACAGAAACAATATCAACAGTAATGATTCCTAACTTTAGAGTCGGCTTTTGTAAATGTGTTGAAAAGTGTCTTCTCTATTCACAATAAAAGACTAACAAGTCTAGAGTTTACATTAATTTCAAAGCATTTATAAACCCTTCAGACTTCATATTGTTGTGTCTTGGACCAAAAGAATTATATAGTACAGATTGAAGATTCCTGCTCTAGGGGAAACTTGCCCTACATCACCCTAACCAGTTAAGAAAACAGTGGTGCTTGCTTGAGGAATGTGTATTAAAAAGGTTATGAATCATTTTCTGGCAATTAAAATAACTGTATTTCAACTTTTTAATATTTAATATGATAGAGACTGTTCATGTTTAAAAGTTCTTTCCAATAGTCATATAGAAATATTACCTCTCCTTATTTCATTGCAGTTTGTGGTCACTGTGAGCAAAGCAGTAGTATTTTAAGGCTGAAGCATTTAGTAAGCAGTGCACAGGCCTCCAGCTTTTCTTCTGTATCTTTATGCCTGAAGAAATTTCCATTCTAGCTGATAAAATAACAAAATAGTGGAGACCACTGAGCTTGGGGCTCTGACAGTCCAGAGCATAGCCATTCTCTCTCCCAGCATATAAGACAGTGTGAGAATGAAATACATATTTCTTAGATTAAACTATTGTGATTGGGGATTGTTTGCAATATAATGTAACCACTATGGAAATCAGTATGAAGTTTCCTCAAAATTTAAAATTTGAATTCCTTTCAAACCAGCTATTCTTCCACTATATAGCTTCCCAATTTAGTTATCATATCACAGTAGCACATGCACACCCATGGTAAAACAGCACAATTCATAAAAGCTAAATCTTTTTTTTTTTTTTTTTTTTTGTCTTTTTTGAGACAGGGTCTCACTGTGCAGTTCAGGTCTCACCTGAGCGAGCTCACTTTGTAGCTCAGACTGGTCTTGAACTCACAACAATCCTCCTGCCTCAGCCTCCCAAGTG
>PVKA01051401.1:0-12212 GCA_004027165.1 Ctenomys sociabilis
AAAAAAGATAGCTAAATAAGAAATAGGGAGAAGTTCAAATAATTCCCCAAGTTATCTATTTTGATGTTTCATAAATATTTTAAAATATATGGTAATTTGTTTCATTTATACTACTAGTTTCTTTTTTCATTGAAAATAAAGCTTTGTCTTTTTGTTTTAAAAAAAAAATCCGAGGGAAATGACTTTTAGTTCTTGATTCTAGGCTCCTAAGTGCTTTTCTGGTGTGAGTGTAAGAATCATAGATTTAGAAAAAAGAAAAACAAATAGCAATGAGACAGTTTCAAAACTGATTAGTAGGATAGTTTCAATAATTAGTACATTGCACATTGTTGTCTTCATAGTGGTTATTCATAGTACAAGATGCAGACATGATATCCTGTCCACAAACAGTATTAGCACAAATCATTTTTCTCATTGAATTAAGAGAAAGTACCTGTATATCTATCCTAACTGTCTTGTATATGCAGATACAAAATGGTCCTTCATTTATATCCCTTTTTGTTTCGTTTTTTCAGAGATGCGTATTCCATTGCCACCTAAATATCGTAAGCAAATGAATTCAGCAAAATAAGAGAGAGAGGGAGAAAGAGGGAGAGAGAGACAATGAATAAAATTAGAGATGAAAAACAAGAAATTACAATTCATAGCAGAGAAATTCAAAGGGTAATTATACAATATTTTCAAAGTTATAGGATAAAAAATTAGAAAATCTGGAAGAAGATAAGTTTCTGAATACATTTGACTTACCAAAATGAAAATAAGATGATATAAGTGGTAGAGGGTCCAAGAGCGTGAAGGCGAGAGCAGGGGAGAGAGGGATAAGTAAGGAGATTCAAGATGCTTATTTGAATACATCAAGCATACATAATGAATGCAACATATGTGATAAATATGAAATTGAAACTATGATAATAATAACAAAAACAAAAATGATCATGAGGAAAGGGAATTCAGAGATGGCAGGTGGAAGGTGCGTTGGAAGGGAGAAGGGATGAGAAAGGAATCAAGCTGTGTTGTGTCCTTCCACTTCTCCCCCAAGACTAATGTAAACTTCATGTACTACAAACATGTACTAAGGAAAAATTAAATATAAAAGAAGCTATAAATGTCCTAAATAAGATCAAATAATTATATTGAATCAATAATAAATAGTTTCCTAACAACAACGACAAAAATTCCAAGACTGGATGGCATCACTGATGAATATTATCAAACATTTAAAGAAAAACAAACATTAGTGCTTCTCAAATGATTCCATAAAGTCAAAAGGGAACAAACTCTTTCAAAGTTATTCTTTGACAAAGCCAGCATTCCTGGCTCCATCAAAACCTGACAAAGACAGAACAAAAAAAGAAAACCATAGACCAATATGCCTGAAGAACATAGATGTAAATATTTCTAACAAAATACTTGCAAGTCGTATTCATTATGATAAACAAATTTGGTAAAGTAGCAGGATACAAAATCAACATTAAAAAAGCAGTAGATGAACAACCATTTTGGATCTGTACATTCCAAATAGGATAGATATGCAGCTACTTTCTCTTAATTCAATGAGTAGAAAGATTTGTTCTAGTATTATTTGGACAGGATATCATGTCTGCATCTTGTACAATGAATAACCACTAAGAAGATAACAATATACAATGTATTATTTATTGAAACTGTCCTACTAATCAGTTGTGAAACTGTCTCATTGCTATTTGTTTCCCAATAAAATTATTAAAAAAATAAAAAATAAAAGGATTAAAACACAGTTTCTTAAATATAGCAGTAGTTTTATTATACTCCAATAATGAGCTTGTTGAGAAAGAAGTCAATAAATTAATCCTTTGCAAAATAGTCATACTAAAAAAAAATACCTAGGAGTAAAGTTATGAATGTGAAAATCTTCTACATTGCAAACATAATACTAGATCCAGAGCCATACTGTGCTGCCATAGTAATAAAAAACAGCATGATAGAAACCTACAAGCAAACATACAAACCAACAGAACCAAATAGAAGATGCACAAATAAATTGATGTGTCTGTAGCCAACTGATTTTTGACAAAAGTGCCAAAAATATATACTGGAGAAAGGAGAGACTCTTCAATAAATGGTGTTTGAAAAACTGGTTATTCATATGTAGAAGATCAAAACTTGACCTTTATCTTTCACAATGTACTAAAACTAACTTGAAATGTATCAGAAGCCTTAATGTAATGCCTGAAACTCTGAAACTCATGAAGGACAATATAGGAAAAACACTTCAAAGTATTGGCAACGGCAACCATTTCCTGGATTAGACTTCAAAAACACAGGAAACAAAAGCAAAAATTGCCAAGTGGATTTACATCAAATTAAAGAGATTCTGTGCAGTGAAGGAGGCAATCAGCAGTGTGAAAGGACAACCAATAGAATGAGAGAAACTCTTTGCTAGCCACTCATCTGATGGAGGATTAATAATGAGAATGTATAAAGGGTAATATAATTTTTAAACTAAGTAATCCAATTAACAAGGAGGATGGTGACTGGAATATACATGTCTTAATAGAACTACAAATGGCCAATAAATTTATTTATTTATTTATTTTTAAATTCCTTTATTTATTACAGTGTCTCGCTACACATCACGGATTCTTTTTTCGCGGGGGGTGGGGTGTGAGCTCAGCCGGCCCTGCGGGGAGGGGCTGGCATGGCATGTGGTGATGGGGCTCGAACCGCGGTACCTGGGAGGCGCTCTAGACCGCTGAGCTATCTTGCCAGCCCATGGCCAATAAATTTATGAAAAAATGCTCAATATATGTTGCTCTCAGGGAAATACAAAAGAGTATGAGATTCCATCTCGCTCCAACTAAAGGACTTTTTTTAACCATAAAAGTTTAATTATGGTTCAGAAAAAAATGTGTGAATAAATTTCTCTGAAAAAATATATTAAGTCTGTGTAGCCTGCATTTACTGAGGGAAGAGGACCACAGGTAAAGTACATTACCCTATCTTCTTGTCTAAAAACAACAAAATGCCCCATTGCCAGTTTGATTATAAAGATACATGTGCCCCCAAATGGTTGAGAATAAATACAAAACCAGGCAGGGGAAAGCTGTCAGGCTATAGGCATGCAACAGGGTCTAAGAGAAAAATCTCAGAAATACCCAAAGTGGCAACAAGGAACATTTGGATGGAATTTGGAGCTCTTTTCAGTCATCCGTGTCCTTGGCTCCGTGCTTGAGGATGCATGTGAACTTGCCATAGTTGAAGTTACCCTTCCTGTCGATGGGGGCTTCTTGGTACAGATCATCCACACCCTCATTGGTGAAGCAGTTGCCTATGGGGGTGAGCAGTTCTCCCAGCCAGTCCTCCTGGATAGCCTACGGCCTTCTCATTGAAGCATTCTGATGACTTTCTCCAGGTCCATGCCAGTGAGCTTCTCCCCGAACATGGTGAGGCACATGGTGAAGTTGATGGAGCCCGGGGCCTCGCTCATCATGGTGTCCAGGTAGTCATCAGTTCGGTCCTTCCCCAGTGAGGCCAGAATCTTATGCAGTTCCTCCATGTCGGTGAAGCTGTCTCTGTTCTGGTCAATCATGTTAAAGGCCTCCTTGAACTCCTGGATCTTCTACTGGTGAAACATGGTGAACACATGGAAGGTCACGCACTGAGCGTGCCTCTTGGTGGTCTTGGTATTTGCCCTTTTGCTTGACATATTGGAGACTGGATTGCAGAACAGCCCTGAGAACCAGAACAGCTCAGGAGGTCCCTCACTGAACCTATAACTGCCCCTCTACCCTTAATAGACTATCAAAGGACTATTATAAACAAAAGATAAGGTAAGAATGTAGAGAAAAAGAAATTCCTTTATACTGTTGATGTAGATCAAATTTAGTACAGCCATTTTTCTATTGTATGAAAAACAATATTGAGGTTTCTCAAAAACTAAAACTAGAACTGGCATATGACACCACTCATCAACACATAGGAAAAGGAATCAAAAGCAGCATACAAAAGACATATCTGCATACCCACATTATACTACAGCACTGTTCACGATGTTGAAGACATGGATTAGTCTCTGATCCTGTCAACAGATGAATGCATAAAGAAAATATGGTATATCTACCCAATGGAGTGATTCAAGAAAGGAGAATATGTATAGGGAAATATACTGAACACCATTAAATTTTAAAACTAATATGTGTTAATATTACAAGTTTTAAGGCCAAGGAGATATCTCAGTAGAATAAGTGCTTGCCTGGCAAGTGCAAGGGCCTGAGTTCAAGAAAATTCATTGAGCTAGAGAATTCTATGTTAAATAAATTATGCCAGACACAGAAAAGTGTTACATGTTTTCTGTGATATTTGAAAGCAAGAGGAAGAAGCAAATAAACAAGAACAAGAACAAGATGGACAAGACAGTGACCAAGACTGGGAAGAAGCCCAGGCAGGTGTGAGGCTGTGGAGTGGGAGTGCAAGAATGGATAGCTATGATCTATGCGCAGTATATACATATAAGGAAATATACTGAACCCCATTATTTTTTTAAATTAATGTGTTAATATTACAATTTTTTAAAAGCATTCAAATTTATTTTTCTTTCATTGGCTTCTTCATTATTTTGTTCTGCTCTGCCAAGAGCACAAAAAACACAGCTTTGGGCTAGATATGTACTTCCCATGGGCTTCAAAGTTTGTCAATCTCCATGTTGCATCTATTGTCTAGGTTCTATCTAGATTCTTTCTAAATTCTACATTTTTTTGTCTAAAAAATCTAGTAGATGTCATATGAACAAAAATCACTTTGTAATTAGTGGTCTTCCAATCCAAAAGTGGACATTTGAGATGAATACACACTTCTCAGATGAAGAAATACAAATGGCAAATAAATACACAGAATTAAAAGCAATAGCAAAGCATTCTCATGGAAGAACACTGCATCATACTTTTATTTTAAAATTTTTAGTTGTTTATTTTATGAAAAAATAAAATGAAATGAAGAAAATATCCGTAGTTACTGCTGCACAATAGTTCGTACACACCGAGTAGTGTTATCTTCAAAGTAGTTACCATGTACTTGCTTTTTAAAAGGAAAATCATAGACAGCCAGATATAACACAACTTTTCTTAGACTCTGCGTAACCTGTGGAATCTGTCTAGGGGAACATCTGGAATTAACCTGCAAAACAGATACTTGTCTGATTTTTTTTTAGGCAGCATTTGGTAATACATGAGAAAATGTTCAACATCATTGGTCTTTTAAGAAATACAAATTAAAACAGCATTGAGATTTCATCTTCCCCCAGAAAGAATGGCTATCACCAAGAAATTAACCAGCAACAAATGCTGGAGAGGCTGTGTGGAAAAAGGAACCCTTCTCCACTATTGGTGGGACTGTAGATTGGTACAAGTACTGTGGAAATTAGTATGGAAATTTCTTCAAATACTAGAGTTAGAAGTCCCATTTGACCCAGCTATTCTCCTTGGTATCTTCCCAAGAGAATTAAATACATCGTACCACAGCAATATATTGCCTTCATATTTATAGCAGAACAATGTGTCACAGCCAGTTTGGAAACAATACAAATGCCCATTATTTGAGGAGTGGGTAAAAAAGATGTATTTTATTTTAAATACAGTGGAGCAGTACTCAGCCACAAAGGACAAACGAGACATTTACAGGGAAGTGGATGCAACTGAAAACCATATTCATAAGTGAAAAAATCAGACTTACACATGTATGTATTGTATCATCTCACCCTGGTGAGAAACTGAACAAGTAAATAAGTCCAAAATGTATAAGATGGATATTGGAAATAGAGAAGAAAAACTCCAAAAGAAAAAAAAAATACTATAACAAGAGAAAGGGGAAAGCAAAAAATGAGGATAGAGATAGATGATAGATAGATAGATAGATAGATAGATAGATAGATAGATAGATAGATAGATAGATAGTTAAGATAACTATATAGCTAGTATCTCTTGGTTCACTGCAAAGAATGATTTGTGATAGTTAGATAGTATGTCATGCTTATATCTTGTACTCTAAATAACCATTATGAATATAAAAATGCACAATGTGTTAATTTCTGTTACTCTCCTACTGGCGTGTTTTGAAAGTCCATTTTATTATTTTTCCTTTAAAATAAAACAAAATTAAATAAAATTTCTAATCACTACCTTAAAAAAGAGACTAGTGCTCTATATTCAAAATCTAAGTTCTAAACAACATATGCAAATTTTGTCTTTCTCCCCCTCCCCTGCATTCCTGAAAACACCCTCATGCTCCTTGTGGGAATTTACATTATTTTTGTGGATTTCTTAAGCACTAAGTACATTTATATATCAAACCAAAAGAAAGATTCTTCCCGATATTTGCATCTTTTAAAATTCTATTATACATTTTCAATAAATCTTTCCAAAGAATAAGCTACTTCCTATATCCACATGAGCTGAGCATCTTGATAACTTGGCATTATTCTGAATGTGTCCAGGTTCTCACAGACATGGAATGAATGGTCTTAGAGGACATCTTGGTTACCCACTCCTGGGTACCTATTGTACTCTTCTACCTACTGAGGGGAAAAGATGACTTTCATGCTAAAATGACCTATATATACCAAAATCATCACTTTTCTGTCCTCCTGAGTTGTCACCTACACAACAATATGAGCACACTGTAGACCCAGCCTGTGCCTTAGCTGTGTATCCTTGTGTCTTCCACATCCAGGGCCAGGTCTCCCATAGGGCTAAAACTCAGTGATCAGTGAACTAGAATGTGCCAGTTGGTTCTGAAAGTTAACTGGCTCATTTTTGCTTAAGCATCCCATTTTCCTGCTCATTTATTTATTTAGCACACATCCACTGCGAGCTTGTTTTCTGCTGTGAAAATGCAAAGGGGAAATGTTAGGCAGATCCTTTCCTCCCTGTCTTTAATAAGAATGGTTTTATTTTAAGTATCATCTATTGAGTAGCTACTGTGCACTATGTACTCAGGTTGTGAACTGGTGGTGCTTGACCTCACAGAGCTTTCAGTGGAAAAATGGCAAAGGGTTGCAGCTCAGACATCACATCTGGAAGGAAGACCTTCCTCCACAGCTTTGCACCTGCCTCGTTTGTTCCTCGTGTGCAGTGGGCTCACTCCTGATCACAGCCCTTATGTACTTCAGTTGCCTATTTGAAAGTCTCCTAATCAGGGCTCCTCATAGGCAGAGCATCAGGCTTCACCACGGCAGGATTCCACAGGGCACAACAATTGCCTGCCACAGAAGTGGCACACAAGGAGACTCACAGTTAAAGGGTCAGAATAATTTTGGGTCAGTAAAGAACAAAAAATTCTCTGCTCCAGAGTGACAGATTCTATGCTACAATTTGATTGTATTCCATTTTAGGCTAGTATTTTGGGTGGGGGGAAACCACCAGTTTTAAAAATATTGCTTTGAAGTAAACATTTAATAATATTCTATATTTTCTTTTTCCTTTTATATATAGAGAGATCAAATCAAACACTATATCTGTATCTTACCTTTACTTTTGTTTTGCTCTTTAAATTTAAAGACAATTATTGATTGCAGAATATATACTTTTCATTATTCATTTAAATGGTTTTGTGCTTTTTTATTGATATAGGGTCTCATTATGCACTTTGGACTCTTTTCATCATCCGTTTTTTTGGGTTACCCAGGATCAAACTCAGACCTTGTGCTTGTGATGTATATACTTAAGCTGCTGAGCTCTGTCTCCCACATCCCTTTCTGAGTTTGGAGTCCTGATGATACTCTTTTCTCAGCCTCCCCAGTTCTGGGATTACAAGCATGTACCACGAGGCCTAGTTTCAGGGGCAGCCAGATACACCTGGGATTCTGGGGCCAGTGCCACATGCAGTACCAGAGATAGAACTCAGGACTTTAAGCTTGCCAGTCATGTACTTAGACCATTGAACTATCTTCCAAGACTTTTTGTATATTTTTATTATTGGAGTTTAAAAATAATGTACAAGGTGAAGGGTAGTGGCAAAGCCCTATAATCCCAGCATTTGGGAGGCAGAGGCAGGATGATTGTTGCAAGTTCAAGACCAGCCTGAGATACAAAGTGAGCCTAAGGTTAGCCTGAATTGAACCATGAGACCCTGTCTCAAAAACACAAAATAATAATAACAACAACAATAATAACGTACAGCTCTTTGATTTAAAGGTAATTGTTAAGGGATACACTGTTACTTTTCAAGTTATACAGTTTTGAAATGTCAACTCTATTTAGATTGCTTTAGGGGTTGTAAGTCCATTTCCTGAGTTTTAATAGATTCTTTTCCATCTCATTTCTGATTCTTGTACATGGTTACTTTCTAGATTAGCCCTCTTCTAGCCTTCAAATACAAAGTATGTACAATCAGAGACAGTTTTAGAAGCAACATTTGGAAAATGCTTGTAGTATGTCCTTTCTCCCCTAGCATTTCTGAGGGAATTGTTTTAAACTACATGTACAGCTACAGCTTTTGGTGTCTCTGTTTTTTTCCTTGTTATTCACTTTGTATGCTTCCAAGCATGAGCATCTTTTCTTGTGCTGTGCAAAGTCTGATAAAATACTTCGTGTTTTCTTTCCTTTGTGCCTTCTTCTAAGTCTATTTTTTTCTGGAGTCCTTCACTTTGGGTTTAGGTAGATTGCAGTCAGCTTTTGCACGATTGAAAGTGCTCCAATGTCTGCTTTATGCACTTTTGGTACTGGATAAGCACAACAGCTACATCCCCACCTGTCTCACTTCACATCTCTTGCACTCAAGTAGAGTCCCCACTGACTTCCAGGCAGAGTACTGTATGAAATAGGGGACCTCTTGAGTTGTGTTTTGGGGCTTTAGTGTGGAAGCTCCCTCTTCAGTGATCACAACTCATTTCATTTCTGCCCTGTGTTCTCCAGAGTGATCGCCTGTGGTTTGACAAATTGGAGGGCTGCTGAGACCAGAATAGCTTGTCTGGACCAGCATCAGGTTTCTCCTAGACCTCTCAGCCAAGACAATTTGTTTCCAGTTAACTTAGTTCTTATCGAGTGAGGAACAAGCTTAAGTAGCTTAAGTTTGATGTTGAGTGGTTGGTTTGACACGGGTGGATGGAATTGTTGCCCTTTATCAGTACCTCAGTGCTTTTGGCCATTGATCTACCTGTATCTCTCTTTTCCTTTCTCTGTAACCTTCTTGGCTATGAAGAACAGTGTGATTCCTTTTCCTGTATGATAATAATGAGGGTAGAATTGAAGGGTATCAGTTATATCTAAAAGATGTTAGAGGGGTGGGGTCTCTCTCTCTCTCTTTGTATGTGTATGTGTGTTTGTGTGTGTGCTGAGAGGCTGGGAAGAAGGGGGAGGCAATTTTAATAAAATATTTCCTGGCTCCATACTTTTATTTAAATATTTCAAGAAAAAGATCTAAAGAGCTAAGTATCTGGTTTTCTAATTGCTCTTCATACTCATATTCTAACCATGTAGTGTATGTCCAACTTGATGCATAGTGTAGAGTATTAAAGGACAAAAATTCTTGCCCTCAGGTGATGGCAAATCTTGCTTTCACTCTCTGAGGGCTTGGAAGAGCACTCTATATTTCTATCCTCTCCTTTTTCATTCAACCTGCCTCAGGTTGGGCTCTCTAGGAAGCAGATTCTGAGGCAGAGCTGAAATTCAGGTTACTTACCAATGAGTTCCTTGGGATTAACACCTGTGGAAGCAAGAATAGGCATAGGGAGAAGACCGGCTGCAACGCAAACCCAATGACTGCTCAGCCAACCTCACTGTTCTCTTCAGAGTTGTCCTGAATTAGAGTGAGATGGCTCGACGATTGCACTTGCTAAGATACCAGTCCTTAACTGTGTGCCACCATAGGGCCAGCTAAATAGCTCAGCAGATTAAAATGCCTGCAAGTAGGCACGGGGGCTGGCGGTTCATATGTTATAGAATCAACCCCAGTCCATTATGCTATTGTAAGATGCTTCTTTTTTTCTCTTTCTTGTTGCTACTTTGCCGCCATAAGGCCGGCAGCTTCCTTTTCTATAATGTATTGATTTGTCTCAGATCCAAAAGCAGTGAGGGCAAATTTATGAAAACCCAATGGCAAACATAATTCTAAATGGGGAAAAACTGAAATATTTTACTCTTAGATCTGGTACAAGACAACAATGTCCTCTATCGCCCCTCCTATTCAACATAGTTCTGGAATTATTAGTGAGAGCCGTTAAACAAGACAGAGAAATAAAAGCAATAAGAATAGGTCTAAAAAACCTTAAATTATCATTATCTGCAGATGATATGATGCTTTACTTGGAAGACCCAAAAAACGCCATCAAGAAGTTACTAGAATTGATACATAAAGTCAGTACTATAGCAGGATAAAAGTCAATACCCAAAAGTCAATAGCATTCCTTTACAAAGATAACACACACACTGAGAGGGAAACTATAGAAACAATACCTTTTACAATAGCACTGCAGAAAATAAAATACCTTGGAATTCACTTAAGCAATAAAGTCAAATATTTTTTCACAGAACATTACATTACTCTGAAAAAAAGAGATCGTAGAGGATTTCAGAAAATGTAAAGATATTCATGCTCCTGGATAGGAAGAACTAACATCATGTAGATGGCCATACTCCCAAAATTGTTGTACAGATTTAATGCAATCCCTATCAAACTGCAACCAACATACCTCCCAGACCTAGAGATATCATTCCTGAAATTTATTTGGAACCAGAAAAGACCTAGAATACCAGAGGCAATCCTGACCAAAAAAACAAGGCAGGGGTGTAGAGCAAGGAAGGGGTATAGAATGGAAGAATCATGATATGTGTGTATGGACAGTACAGTTGGGATAGATAACGCTGTGCTTCTACATAATTCTATGAGAGGCAAGATCTGCACTAATGGTGGTTGGACAGGATATTATGTCGGCTTCTAGTACTATGGACAACCGCTAGGAAATAACAAGGTAGAAAGTATTAATTATTAAATCTTTGATGTAATTCAGGTATAAAAAATAAAATACCAAGACAGCTACAGTCTCTTAATTTACTGATAAGAGAGAGACATACGGTATAATAATGTCTGTAAGTATAATATCATGTATGCACCTTCTATGATACAAAAACATTATGAAAACAGTTTGCAATGTATTAATTTATGAAATCCATCTTGTCGAGTTTTCTTAAAACTATCTCATTGATATTTGAATTTCAATAAAACAAAAGTAAAATAAAAAAAAAAGCAGGAAGCATTACAATTTCTGACTTGAAAGTATATGGCAAAGCTACTGTGATAAAATCAGCATGGTACTGGCAATGAAATAGACCTGAGGATCAAAGGAATAGATTAGAAGATGCAGCACAATGTGTGATAGCAAAATCTTGGAAACAACCAAGATGTCCATCACATGAGGAATAGTTGAAAAAGATGTGGTATTTCTATATAATGGATTATTACTCAGCTGTTAAGAATGATAAGTTTGAAGCATTTATACTGAAATGGATGCCACTGAAACATATACTCATAAGTGAAATAAACCAGACACACATGTGTAAATGTCATATAGTCTCCCTAGTATAAGAAGCGAAAAGCAGAAATACAAATGGAAACGTATAACAACAACTAAAATCAATTGAGTCTGATAAGGCAAAGTGAATGTTGTACTGCAACATCATGAAACTCAGTTGAACAAATTTTCTGAACAAGGAGATTATGGAGCCACAGAGGAAAGAGATCGAAGTTCTATAGTGTGCCTGGGGAGAGTCACAGGGAGAGAAGACTTTCTCTCAGGCTGTCACAGAGAGCAAACTGGTCAAGCATTGGCCGTGACTCATCCACATGGATGACACAGACAAAGGATCTACAGAATAAGGCACAGGACTACAAGAAAAACCCTGAGGGGACTTCACTGACCTCATAAGAAACAAAAAGTACATGTGTTGGTATATAGGTCTTGCTCTATCTAGGTCTTAACCATCCAGAAGAAAAGCATAAAAATGAAGTGTACATCATGGGGCCATAATATTAAGTGGAGCTGTAAATGGCTATGGTCGACAACTTCTTCGAATAACTCAACATTGTTGTGGAATGCTGGACTGTGTCATCGAGTTCAGGCACCTAAATTAGATGAATGACAATGGGGTGCCTATCTTTGACAGGCGTAGACAAAGGAAGGGTATAGAAAGGAAGAATCATGATGTCTGTGTATGGACAGTACAGTTGGGATAGATAACACGGTG
>PVKA01051402.1:0-12209 GCA_004027165.1 Ctenomys sociabilis
AACCAACAACACAGGTGTAATGTAACACCTCATCGTCACAGACAGACAGATCACCTAGACAAAAAAAAAAAAAAAGCAGAGAAATAACAAATCTGAACCAAACTTGTCAACAAATGGACTTAGTAGACATTTACAGAATGTCTGTATCTGGACCTGGATATCTATTTGAATCCGTTTCATATATTCTAATTCTTTCCACTATTGTTCATTTGAAGGCTCCATCATTTTTCTATGTTCTTCTCTTTTTTATTCTTACACTTACCAATATCAGAATAAACATTCTTTTCAGCTGCACCTGGGATATTTTCTAAAATAGACCATATGGGCCGGGGAAATGGCTCAGTGGAATAAGTGCTTCCCTGGCAAGCACAAGGGACCTGAGTTCAATCCCCGGTTCTGCCAATAAATAAATAAATAAACTTACATCTAATTGCATGAATTTAAAAAAAAATAAAATAAATAAAATAAAATAGATCATATACTAGCCCATAGAACATGCTTAAGTAAATGCAAAAGAATTGAAATCATCCCATGCATATTATCTGACCATAATGCAATGAAACTGGAAATTAAAGAAGTGGCAACAACCCTGTAAACACATAGAAATTAAATAACACCTTACTGATCAACCAGTGGGTCACAGATGAAATTAAAGAAAAAACATTATCTAAAACCAAACAAAATTAAATATAAACTTAACAGAATCTGTAGAATGCAATGAAAACATTCTTCAAGGGAAAATTTATAGTAGTGAACTCTCACATTTGGAAAACAGAGTGAGAAAAAAATAAATAGCCTAATACTGCACCTCATGCTTCTAGAAAAAGAAAAGCAAGTCCAGCCCAAGGCCCAAAGGCAGGAACTTATGATCAGAGCAGAGATAACACAGTGGATAATAAGAAAATAATACACAAAAAAAAGAATCAAAGAGTTTGTTTTTTGAAATAATAAAAAAAAATTTATAAACCCTTATCCAACCTTCTCAAAAAAGGAAAGAATTCAAATTCATGCTATAAGGAATGAAAAGGGTGAAATCAGTACAGATCCTGTGAAGACTTAGAACATCATTAATATCTACTTTGAAAATCTTCAGTCTATTTTTTCTAGGAAACACAGAAGAAATGAACAGATTCCTAGATACATATAAACTACCAAAACTGAATCAGGAAGATACAGAAATTCTGAATAACCCAATATCAGTTAATGTAATTCAAAATATAATCAAAAACTTACCAACAAAGAAAAGCTCAGGTCCTCAAAGAATTATAGCTGAATTCTATAAGAAACTTAGAGAATATTTAGTGCTAACCTCCTCAATTAAATTGAAAGGGAAACAGTTTTCCCTAACTCATTTATGAAGGGAAGTATTATACTGAAAACAAAACCAGAGAAACACCCAATTGAAAACAAGAACTACAAGCCGATCTTCCTAATAAACATAGAAACAAAAATACTCAGTAAAATACTATCAAAAAAAATGCAGCAAATAATCAAGAAGGATATACACTGTGACCGGTTTGGGATTCATCCAAGGAATGGAGGGATGGTTCAACATACACAAAACTATCAATAGAGCCAAAGACAATAATCACATGATCATCACAATAGATGTAGAAAAATCTTTTGACAAGGTCTCACACTCATTCATGATAAAACCTTACAGAAAATCAGATTTCACCGAGTGAGCCACCAACTTGTCTCAGATGAGCTTTCCTATATTCTCATGTTCTACTTTAATATTTTGTCCCATTTTTATGATAATCTCTTAAGTTTCTCTATTTCAGAATACTTGCTGTAGGAAGCCCTTCCTGGTCCTTGTCTTGGTCCAAGAAGTTTGTATTTGTAACCCCAAAAATTGGAATCCCACCAAGTTAATTCCAACCTACCACTCCAGTGCAACCCATGGCAAAAATAAAGACACTAAAGCATATTTATAATCATGGGGAGTCAAGGGGCCCTAAGTCAAGCCACAAAGATGGCTTCCAGAACAAAAGGGCTAGCTCAAAGCTGAACATGGGTTTGATTCAGTAGTGAAGGAGGAGTGGCTTGAGGATGAATGACTGAGCATTGCAGGAAGTAGGTGAGCACTGTGAGCTGGGCTGGGTAGGAGGCCTGCAATTACCTCTACAATATGCAGAGAAGGATAGGCAGAGAAACACCCAATATGTGTTATACTACTGAGATAGCATCTAATGTTTTGGGATCTGGTGCTTCAGCTCTGACATGTAATCCTTCAAGCCCCAGGAAGTCATAGCCTCTATCTCGAGGCTCAATCCCAGACAACAGTGTGGAGTACTGGCTCTTCATCCTGTCCCAGCCCTGCTCATATCAAAGAATAGCAGATGCAGCTTATCAGAGAAATAGGCATGCCATCTTCAAAGACTACCACCAACCAGCACCACGGTGAGACCAATATGCACCTTGGTTAACCAATTGAAGGAATAAGGAAAAATCCTAGCCAGCTCTGTATATATCAGTACAGGGAAATGGGGTCAGGCTCAGCCAAAATGGAGATGATTGATCTTTCAAGGAGAGCTTCTCAGGCAATCCTTCATAGCTCCCAATTCTTTGCTTTAGAGAAGTTGCAGCCTGGGTCAGTCATGGCTGTATGGCCTCTAGCTGTTGCTGGGTTGAGAATCTTCCATGACACACTGTCATGAGAAGGATTATAAGCAAGAGAATGAGTGTAACAATTCCAATATAAAACCAAACGTGAGCCTTGAGATATGCAAATGGATTCAATTTTTTTTTTTTTTTTTTTTTTTTTTTTTTTTTTTTTTTTTTTTTTTTTTTTTTTTTTTTTTTTTTTTTTTTTTTTTTTTTTTTTTTTTTTTTTTTTTTTTTTTTTTTTTTTTTTTTTTTTTTTTTTTTTTTTTTTTTTTTTTTTTTTTTTTTTTTTGTAACAGCATCTGCAAATTTATCCCAATCTGATACTTTGGTATCAAATGTGGCTGCCTGTTCTATCAGCCAGTTTCTCAGAAGATCATCAGTAATATTTTGTATTGCTTCTTATATATGTTATTTAATCACTTCCCATGGGTATAGATTTTTATCATATGCTAATGGGGTGATACAAAAGTGAGTCATATTACAGTGACATTTTAAATCTTACTGTAATTGTAAACTTTTAGATTGATCTTCCATCCAAAGGACAGATCTTTCTAGAATCCTCACTTGGGCTTTTAACTCTATATTAATATTTTGCTGAATTTCCTGATGTCACCAGAAATTCTCGTCCAGTTGCCTACAAGCTGAGGAGTTAATGTGGAATTGGTTAACATTATAGAATCAATAACTGCAGTGGCTATCAAAAGCACCAAGAAAGTTATCCCTGCTGTTATTAAACCAAGTATTCTCTTGGTCCAATTGATAAACCTTTTAGAATGTCTCTACCAAGAAAGAATTAAGTGAATGACACCATAGCTGTTAGACTGACCAGAAGCCAAGTTCTAGTCATCTTGCCCATAATCCCACTGTGGAGTCATCGGAAGGATATTCAGGCATGATCCAATGGGTCAGATAACAATTAGTACATGAGAACATACTTGGTTGCCATTCTCTTTCTTTTTAACAGTACTTGAGGGCTATATTACTTTTATAGATCTATGTCCTTATAATACTACTTTGACTTTTCTTCTATCAGCTGCAGATGCCCAGTCAGCAGGAGTACTCCATGAAAAGGTGGGGTGAGATTCCATAAAGTATGTTGTGTGGAAACAGTTTTTCTATTGCTAATGAGTCTGGAGATGGAAGGACTGAGGTCTCTAATGGACCATGTAATATTGGACAAGACCTCTGAGGTCATGACATGGTCGGGGAGCAATGCTTTAAGGGACTGTGGTAGTTGATACATTATGTCAACTTGAGAAATTGGAATGGCTCCGAAGGGTTCCAGCCTGTGGGGGCCCTGCCCTACAGGGTGGGGAGGACCCATTTTAGGGCAAGTCGGGGCCCTGAGTGACTCTGCACAAAAAGTATATATAAAGGAGTTGAGGAAGGCTTGCCTTCCCAGCTTCCTTGGAGAAGCCTAGGTCTTCTTTGCACCACTTTTTTTTTTGACAGAACCAGGGATTGAACTCAGGCCCTTGTGCTTGCCAGGGAAGTGCTTATTCCACTCAGCCATCTCCCCGGCCCCCTTTACACCACTTCGCAGCATGCCATTTCAGAGGAGCTTGATCTGCACAGCTGCACCACCTTGGAGGAGCTCCAATCTTCTCAGTGGAGCACTGGTCTTTCCAATGGGCATAGAAGAAAGAGAGAGAGAAGCTTGATGGATGCAGCAGCTGCTGCTCCTCTTCTGCTCTTCATTGTTCTCTGCCTCCATGAACTGCAACTAAAACAGGGACCAATACACAAAGTAATAAAGTTGCATATAGCTTTTCCATGGTATGGATCCCTGCAAGTCTGCCAAGGGTCCAAATAACCTTCCTTGAAATAAAGGGCACGAGCCTCTAAATACAGGTAGGAATGATAGGTTTAAAATCTCTTACGAGGTTATCATCCAAGGGAATAGAATTTGAGGTTAATAAGACAAATTGTCCTTCAAACAGTTGTTCTTGATCTGTAGCCAATATGCAAAGGCTATTACTTTGCTATAGATGGGTTGATGGACTACAGAGAAAGAAGATATACAAAAGGAAATGTGACATTAAGCTCAGTCAATATATATATATATATATATATATATATATATATATATATATATATATATATATATATATATTACTTTCTGTAGATTGGAAGACCTCTGAGGGCCGTCCATCCATGTAAGAGGTCTAAGCCAGGAGGCTCAATATACTTCTTGAACCACAGAAAGAGACAGAGAAGCTGCTATAAGTTGGGCATTGTAAAGAGAATATTATTGGGTGATTAAAGCAAACCCTGGATGTGACTTAAGTGGTAAGCCTCACAAATGGTCTGCTGCAGGCTTTCCCAGGAAGGTGGGTGATGCACTGTTGAGTTCACTGCTTAAGGTCTTGGCAGAGTTTTATGTGTTGTGTATATGGGTTGGATTATGGTCACAGAACAGCTCTGATGGTGATAGTGTCTCCCAGTTTTCTGTGTACATATAAACACAACCTCAGCCCCAATTTAAAAGTGATGTCAGACCATTCCAAAAACCTGTTTGGAGGTCATGCCAAGCTGGATTCAGAAAAGTTAAAATATATGTAACAAAGTTTTGTCTCTGTGTTCCCCTTGCTTTTGTTTGATGAGTTGATTTTTTAGTTTAAGACAACTGTTATTTGACCTTGGAGATTATAGATGTTCCCTGCAACATGCTTTTTCTTCCAGTTATCAAGAAAACTCTGAAAATTTTTACTAATGTAAGCTGGACTAATATCAGGTTTAAATGTTTGTAACATGAAGTTAGCAAAGCTGATATGAAATGTTGTAAAACACATTGATTTTATTTACCTGTAGGATGGATAGCATGGGGCACATGTGAGCATGTATCTGTAAAACCATTAATATATTCAAGTTTGTAGGAAGAGGATATATGGGTAATAATCATTTGCCATGACAGGTTGGTTCTAAATCCTCTGAAGTTATATCTTTGTTGAGGAATAGGCCAAGGAATGAGTTGACAAGCAAGATGTAACACCATGATTTGTCTAGATTGTGCTCTGATAATTTTACACTTCTTTTGCAAAGATTTAGAATTTTGAGAAACAAATTTATAGGGTTGTCTTGCTTTATCAAAAATGGAAACCAGATTTACAGTAGCACCTGTGTTATAATTAGCCAATGTCAACAAACCTGATTAGCGTGAGATCTAATAAGACCAAGAAAGAATGCAGCAGTTCTATTTAATAAAGCTCCTAGCAATACTAAAAACAGTTGCAATAGAGTAGGTTTGAGATGACTCAATTGCATTTATTCTCTTACCAATGTTGATAAAATCCTTAACTTTTCCTGCAGACTCTCAATGGCCTTCATTATCAATCCAATTTTATATCTTTTCTGTTTAATCAAAGGCAGAATTGTAAGAGTACAGCCCTTCTTTTAGCCAAGGCTTTGCTTTCTTGATATTCCATCTTAGCCATCATCCTGCTATCTGGTAACACAACTCGGGACTCCGAAGTAAAAGAGTGTCCCATTCCTTTATGAGGTCTATGCACCATAGGTTGACTGGAATGGGTGTGATAAATGGTGTTAATTACCTTCCTGTCCATCAGAACAATGTATGAAAGAGGCAGCACACTCTGTGAGACAGACTGAGGAGATCCTAAGCCTATCAGTGCTGTGCTGTGGAGGCAGGTCCAGTTAGCCTAGTAGCCAAGATTGGCTTATTGATTATAGTGACATCAGCTCCTGTATCCATCAGTCCAGTAAAATATTCCCCTTTAAAATTTAATATTACAAATGAGTGTAGGAACTGAAATACTCTGGGAAAAAGAAAATTCTTTGTTTAAAGGCCCATGCCTGGCAGGTTCACACATGGGGTTTAAGGCAGGAGTTGAAATTTCAGTGGGAATTAAATGTGACTCTTCTCTCCCCCAACAAATCAAGGCAAGAAGCCACTGGCAAATCTAATTTTGAACTCTGAGGGGTTCTTCATATGAAGTGTCTAAGGTTGCACCTTGCACCCATCCTGATAGTGGGATCATCATTTGTCTGATCTGAATTGGGTATAACTGGATTAATGTGGTCCAAATCACTGGAGCACTAACTGACCCTTCTTTAGTTGTTGCTATTGGGACCCTCAGTTTGGGCACATGATTTGTTTCTTGGCAACAGTGTGTCATTGGTATGAAACTTAGATTTACAATCCTTTTTTTTTTGAGGAACCAGGGATTGAACTCAGGCCTTTGCACTTGCCAGGGCAGTGCTTATTCCACTGAGCCATCTCCCTAGACTGCAGATTTACAGTCTTTTAACCAGTGAAAACCTTTCATCCAATATGGACGCTGAGCAGCCTAGTGCCTTTACAGGCCATGGGCAGTGCCGGCCAGTGTATCCTTGTTTGCCACAGTTAAAACATTTAACCAATCAAATTTATTAGCAAAGTGTTGGGATATAGCCTGTGTCATGAGAGCACAAGTGTGGGAGGTAGAACCAGTATTTTGGCAAGCACGAATTTGTATGCAGTACTGAGGCTGAGATTCTTTTTCATTCATCATTGACATTCTCCTATGCTAATTGATGAATGAGCATTTTAGCTGCAGTGCTGTGAGGAGTCTGCTTATTTATGGCCACTTCTAGTCTTACTGCAAACTGGGTATAAGTTTCTCTAGGACCCTGGAGTACTTATTTATCACGTGTACTGATACAGGGAGAAAAACTGACCTTGGGTGGATGACCTCCAAACAATACAGGAAATCTCCAAATGACACAGGGAAAAATGATCTCCCGATCTGGCTGGATGAGTCTGTGTTCTCTAAAACCAAAGGATGACTTTTAGGAACAAACAGAGGTTATGAGCAGAATATAT
Organism: Ctenomys sociabilis; assembly: GCA_004027165.1. Taxonomy (NCBI): domain Eukaryota; kingdom Metazoa; phylum Chordata; class Mammalia; order Rodentia; family Ctenomyidae; genus Ctenomys; species Ctenomys sociabilis. The sequence continues at coordinate 7,433 of PVKA01051402.1, forward strand.
TTATTGAGTGAAAGAAAGCTCCTGTCCAAGACAGGGACAAGAGGGGGGTACAAGCCAGTTGTTCCCTGGGAAGCTGTCTCTTCCAGGGACTTTTATAGAGGAAAACCACGTGGTGAAGTGAGTCTAAGGTGATGGAGAAGACATGGGAACACGCTTAGTTGGATGTGGAGTGGGACAAAACTATGGTCAACAAATGGGATTACAACACCATTGCTCAGGTAAAACTGATGAGGCCCAGGACCAAATGGGAAAGCAAGGGGGCATGAATGTGGTACAGGGTCTTTTCCTATAGGGGGTTGAGCTAGTGACTCATTTGGGCTCTTTCAAGGTGATTGATACCTATATCAATCCCTGATGTCCCTCCCTAGGGAAGTATGTAGGTGTGTTTCCTCTTCTTTCATCTTGGCCTTGAGATGTGCTCCATATGGGAGTGTCTGTCTCTTCTCAGTTGTAAAGTCACCTTGCCTTCCATCTTGTCTTCTTGAGGGCCTGGCCCTGTCTGACTGCCTATAATATTTCTATCTAACTTGGCCTCCTGCAACATACCATTTTTTTGGGATAGAAATCCATGCATGGAGTAGCAGCTGTTTACACTCCATAAAGACGAGGGATGGAGCCTGGGTTTGAGCTTTTAAGATAGCATATTGGCCCAAACCAGATAACATTCCATGAGTGATACCTTTAAGATTTACATCTTCACTATCTTGATTACTCTGTCTGTTCTAATATGAGTAGTCTTACTTCCAATTCAAAATGTAAATGATAGGTTATAGCCCTAGTATGAACTGCTGAGTTATTATGGTGGCCATCTGATATAGCTGAAGTCCTTAAAACAACAGCTTATCTTCCCAATGACCACTTCCTCCTCCTTCTCCACTCCAGCCCTTGAGACAACTTCCTTTGACCTTTCCTGCCCACACAAGGGAGCCTCTAATCAGCTCCTTGTATGTCACTAAACCTGCCCCTCAAACTCTACCACTAGCAAAAGTCCATAAAGTCTTGGGCTCCCTGTCTCAGGTCAGAGGACCTGCCATCTCCCTGCCCTTGATCCTCTCTGTGTGTTTAGAGTCAATAAAGGCTTTCCTCCCCCCTATTGTTCCTTCTCTGTTGTGCTGCCACCACCATCACTGTTGCCTCTAAAAATCTATCAGTAGGAATTGTGTGGGGGACAAGCAGGATGTATTACATCACTTGGCACCATTTGGAAGCCTTGAATTAAGTTATCTAAACAACCAAGTGTGTAAGGGCCTTGGACACCATTGTCCTAACACATTTCGCCTTTAATTCTTTCAAGAGCAAAATGTTAAAAGCTGTGTGAGTACTGCAATTATGGGGAGCATGTTCCGGATCTCTCTCAGTGACAAGAAAGCACCTTGTCTGTGGATATAACCTCCCATCATTGTACTTTGGTCTCCTTAAGGGTGGGGAGGGAGGAGGTTATGTCCTAACCTGATTGTTCTGTATGTGGGAGGGAGGGACTATAGGAGGTGGTGGGGCAGTGAGGAGAACAGTGTTACAATTATCTAAGTTTTCTAAAAACACTTTCTTGTTTTCTAGAAGCCCATTAGGAAATTCCTGTCCTAGGTGGTCCAGCTCTTTTGTTCTATCAGGGCTTTTCTCAATTACAATTACCTTATTAATAAGCCCTGGGCCAGCATTGTTAGAATGCTTCGTAAGGTAAGGTGCTGCTGATCTTCTCGTCTTCCTAGGATATTACACTGAAAAGAGGAGACGGCTCCCCTCACCAAGTGATACAGGGCCATAGTTTGTGGGTGAATTTTTCTTTTTTGAGTTTTGGCTACATAGACGCTTTTACCTATTTTGTCCCAAATTCTGAGATCCAGTGTACCACCTTTGGGAAAAGAAGGATAAAAAGTAGCTATCTCATGGGGTAAGCCGGGCGTGGTGGCGCATGCCTGTAATCCCAGTACTAGGGAGGCTGAGGCAGGAGGATTGTGGTGAGTTCGAGACCAGGCTGAGCTACAAAGTGAGCTTAAGGCCAGCCTGAACTGTACAGGGAGACGCTGTCTCAAAAAAAAAAAAAAAAAAAAAAACATGGGGTAATCTGAAAACTTGCTTAGATTAGACACCTTAATACCAGCATCTTTCAACCATTTTAGATCAATAAACTCAATTTTTTCTCTTCTGTCAGTAAAGACTAAGCTTGCCCAATTGTTACCCTTGATGAATAGATTCCTATTTACTACAATCCTCCCGTCTCAGTCTCCCCCATGCTGGGATTACAGACATGTACTAGCACACCCGGGTCTAGGCTGACATGGCATGTGGTACCAGGGATCGAACCAGGTCTTTGTGCTTTCCAGGCAGGCACTTAGACCGTCAAGCTATCTCCCCAGCCTCAAACTCATTACTAAACTGCATAAGTTATTTCAACATATCACTATTCCACATCTTTCCACAGATATTTAAAATCCTTTGCTGTTCTCCACTTTTGAATTTATTTTTCCACATCATGCAGCTCACATTTGGGACTCTTTTTCCCTTCTATGTCTCGTAACATTGTTCCCAGCAACAGCAAAGGGGTCCATTGAACTCCAGAGATTTCACTACAAACACAAACACAAGTTTATGAATAGATAAAGGTAACAAGAGCATCAATATAAAAATATTTCTAAAATCCAATATACCTGTCACTATGCTATTTCAATGTAATACTGTCTGGTCCACTTTGTATCCTGTAGAGTATTTTTATGATTATTCCTTTACTTTCATCTGCATCTCAGCAGGTAATAGGAACTAATGCTCTTTGTAGCTTTCAATGTGCATTGTGAGCAGAAAAGAAAATATCTAAACTGAGTAAGGCAGATTAGTTTGTTGTATGAAAAATTACACACATATTCCTTCTTGTGCACACAATTTACATAACTAGATGTATCTCTAGCCAAGCTGAACAAGCTTGTATCCTCATTATGCCAAGAAATTTATTTTCGAAGTTTTAAAATTCTGACACAACATCAAAAAAGTAAAAGATACATTAATGAAAGTTTAAGTAGGGCTGGTGAAGTAGCTCATCATTCTAAAGCAGCGGCTTAAACTTACACAAGCTTAGGCAAGCGTGCAAGGACCACGGTTAGATCCCTGGCACCAGCACCACATGCTGCTCCAGCCCTGCCAGGCTGGGCCAAGTGGACCACAAAAAAAAAAAAAAAAAAAAAAAGATTCGAATGATATACGAAAGTATACATTTTAAGTTCTGATGTACAAAATATTTTGTGAAATTCTGTTGTACTTTCCTTGCTTAAATTAAGCAATAGTCAGAAAAGATTTATTTTCATTTAATATAGTGTACTACTATAAGATATAATATTAATCTCTACTATAATAATACAAATTCTACTTATACGTATTTCATAAAGCCGAAATAACACTACATGAATTGAAGAGGAATTTTGTTTATTGTCCTGTATTTTATGTTTAATAAGTACTCACATTAAAAATCTGAAGTAACTGAAAGTTATAATGAAATATTCCTTCAGTTTTATTTTCAAAGATTAAAAAATGTTAATTTATTTATTGTATAATTGGTTATGCTTGAAATAATAATGAAACTCAATCTTACAAATAGAAATTTGAGTAACTTGCATTTAATAGCATTCATATCTAATTGAAATGATGCAATTATTTAATAGTTTTACACTGAAATAACTATTGAGGACTATCTAAAATAGGATTCAACATGATAAAAAAACTTACATTGGTAAGTAATAAATAAATGTCTCACTCTCACTAAATAACGAAATCCAAATCTATCTGGATTTACAGAAAATATAATTTTCAATTTCAAATTTATAAAAAATATTTTATGAAAAATATATTTTATACAATAGCCTTTTCATCTTGAGCTTTATTAGATGATTGACACATGATAAATAATACTTCTCACGTTGTCTACCATAATTAAATCTTCAATCAATTTTTCTGAAACACAGATACATAGAATAAGACAGACATTTATGTCAGCTCTATAAACTTAGGGAGAATTGGAAAGCTTTTTAATGTAATCAAAAGGCGCATATTTAGGGGCTGGCCAGAAAACCTCAGCAGATTAAAGCGCCTGTTTAGGCAGGCACAGGGCCAGGGATTCAATCCTGGCCTGCCATGCCAGCACCACCCCCAGGGGGCACCCTGAGAAGGCGAATGAGACTGGGCGCGGTGTCCTGCACCTCTATTCCCAGAACTTGGGAGTATGAAAACAGGAGGATCGCTCTGAGCCCTATCTACATAGTGAGGTCCTGTACACCCTGTATTAAACACATAAAAATAAAATTAAAGTCAAATAAAAAGACAATATTTAGAAGTATCACATATCAATTACTCAATTCACTATTTCTTTTTTCTGCTATCAAATCCATAACAAAATATAATAATCAAATATTAGCAGTACTGAATGTTATCTATTTCTTTGTCTGGCGCCGCTCCCGTCCCGCGGAAGAAGACACTCAGACACTCAGCAACGGGTTCAGCAAGCCTTTATCGAGTGGGATGCAAGCCTCTACATGTGTCCGCTATCCGCGGCTCCTACCGTGCAAGCATCTATCAGGTGGGATGCAAGCCTCTCATGTGTCCGCTACCCGCGGCTCCTATCGTGCAAGCATGGCGGATCTCGCGATACAGCAAGCTATATAGATTTCACAAACCAATCACAACAGGAGGGGCCCAGGCACAGCAACAAAAAACCCAGAAGCCGGAGGTGGGCGCTATCTTAGCAGACACGATGGGCGGGGGAGCCAAAAGCGGCCGGCATCTCAGAGCGGCT
>PVKA01051403.1:0-12210 GCA_004027165.1 Ctenomys sociabilis
CTTCCTCCTCCTCCTCCTCTTCTTCTTCTTCTTTTCTTCTTTCATGCCAGGCAAACTCCTAGTCATCTGTCAGAATCCAGCTCAAATATCATCCCTTCCATGAAGCCTTCTCTGACTGATGGCTCCATGAACAACCCTCTCCCCCATGTTTCCTGAGAGGTCACCTTGTGTTTAGGTGTCTGTACTATTCAATCATGGGGTATATGCCCAAAAGAACTGAAAGAAAGCATAGGTATACTTGTGCACCCAAGATCAGGGCTGCGTGATTCACAATGTCAAAAGGTGGAGACAACCCAAGTGTCCCCAAACAGAAAACTGGGTAAACAAAATGTGAGATGTCTGCCCCCCCACCATCTACCTATTCTGTCTGTCATCCATCCATCACCTCTGACTCGTGCTACAACAGAGATTAACCCGAAAAGCATTATACCAAGTGAAATGAGCTGATCATAAAGGGACAAATAAAATATTGCATGATGCCATCTACATGTGACACAGTAGTCAAAATCAAGAAGACAAAAAGTAACATGGTGGTCTTCATAGGCTGGGAGAAAGAGGATTTGGGAAATTTGCTTTTTTTTTTTTTTTCCAGTACCAGGGATTGAACTCAGAACCTTGCACTTGCCAGGCAGGCACTTATGCCACTGAACCCTATCCCTGGCCCAGCGAGGTTTCATTTAATGAACACAGATTTCATTTTGAGAAGATGAAAAGTTTTGAGGAAGATAATGGTAATGGTTGTAAGATGTTGTGAATATACTGAAACCTACACTTTGTTTTTTTGTAGAACTGGGGATTGAACTCAAGCTTGCCAGGAAAGAGCTTATTCCACTGAGCCATCTCCCTGGCTCCTGAAACATACACTTGATAAGAGTGAAATCGTGTCAGACGTATTTTGGCACATGTTTTCCTTTGTGTGAAAATGTGCTGTGGCATAGGTGTGCCGTTGCTGGCCAGCCCTCCCCATGGGTTGTGTGACCATCTCTTACCTCTGGCCCCACTGGCCCTTCCAAGTCTGGAGAGTGCTTATCCTATTTCCAGATATTTCCAGGGAAGGGAGCCCATTACATTATTAGGCAATCTTTTCCAGTGTCTCAAAACCCCAGACATTCTTGGTACAGACCTTTCCTGCGGCACCTGAGTTGATTTTCCTTGGTCAGTAAGTATTTTGTCAGGCCCTTAACACTTCCCACACTCAGAGGCCCTTGATGCCCCACGCCTGGGACAGACCCTGTGGTGCCTGGTGACAGGCCGGTGCATGAGCTTCAGAGGAGAGACCTCCTTTGATTCTTGCTCCTCCTCAGTGCGTGATGGGAAAGCATAGTGGGTCTTGAATTTCTAAACGAAGCCTGGGGTCAGGGGTCCCAGCAGGCGAAGGGGGCCACTGTCTCTTCCCTCACTTGGAATAGGGTCTGCTGGACAGAAGAGACCTCAGGAGGCCTCTTGTTGCCAGGCGAGTACCCCAAGGCCTGAAGCAAGGCTAACGTGTCACTGCATCAGGTCCCCAAACTCTCCTATGACTGGAGACCTCATGATATATTAATCAGCTGCTCATAAACTAGTCTGGCAGGCATCTTTTCTGTACCTAGAGTATGCCAGCCTTGTCAGTTGTGAAACATCAGAAGTCTCCAAGGCAATGGGCTGAGAGAGACCTGTCACCATGGTGCCTTTGACCATAGGCTTGCACACCCTGGCTCAGCAAGGACCCACACAAAGCTCAGAGGCCTCGGGGACTTCTGCTGTGAGGCTCTGGCCTCAGCCTACTTCTGTGACCAAGGAGGAAGAATCTAAGTGGATGGTTAGTGTTCCAATGTCACTGCTATCACAAAGGCAAATAAGTCCATGTGGAAGCAGGTGTCCACTGTGACCTCCTCCTCTACCATCTGGGGGCTTGTGGTATCACTGGTGTTCACACACCCGCCTGTCATGCCAGGCCAGGGTTGATAGTTCTGACCCTAGCTTCTGCTTAGATGAAAGACTCGGGCTCAAGAAGGGGCTGAGCTTCAGGAAGACACAAGCTCTCAGGAACTTCATACACTCAAAAGCCAGCCGGGAGCTCCCTGCGCCCAGGGCTAGCCCCATGGGCGGTGGGTGTCCCTGTGTGCTGGCCGGTAGGCAACAGCATCAATATTAGCATACTTTGCCTGTTATGAGACGGCCTTGGGCCTTTCTCTCTCTCAATCAACTGGAATGTCTGCCATAGAGAATTCCAGATGCTCTTCTGGAATTTTCATTATGATCAGGTTGCTAAGGAACCATCCTCTACCTGTAAGCATTTTGGAAATACTCTCATCAGCATAGCGGTTTTTTTTTTTTGTTGTTTTTTTTCAGCAAGTGTGGGTTTTTAAATATAAATTTATTCCTCTCTCCTTCCCTGCCCATCTCTGGCTCACCCATGCAAGGAGCTGGCATCAGGAAACTCCAGAAAGAAGGAAGAAGGAATGCAGAAGGCATGGAAAAGATTGCCTGAGCTTCTCATGCAGAACGGGATTGTGCCCATACTGCTTGCCAGTGAATTCCCAGGACCTTGCGTGGCAGGCGCACAGAGATTTCAAATAGTATAGAAACTGCTGTCTACCAAGGCTTGGGTTCGTGATAGCTCATATGCCAGACAGTGGTTCCATAAAATCGTGCTGGAGGTAAAACTTTCTTTTCTTTTTTTTTTTGTATTTTAGGGAAGGGTCTATAGGGTGTTCAGGGTCTCACTTCTAGATCTGATTTGTAGTGATCTGCCTGTTTACAGCCTCTCAAGCACTGGGATTACAGGTGCATACCACCACGCCCAGTCTCAATTGCCAGCTCAGTGCACCCTGCGGGTGAAGCAGGCATGGCAGACCTGGGGATCACACCTGCCTTCTTGCAGGTGCTTTAATCTGCTGAGCTATTTGGCCAGCCTGGTAAAACTTTCTGCCACCTAATGATGTAGTCATTGTAAAGTTAGGGCATAGGACACATGTTTGTGGTAATGCTGTTGCAAACCTAGTATGCATCTTGTCATATAACATACAGCACAACTACATACAGTACCTAATGCCTGGTAATGAGAATAATAACTATGCTACTGGGTACGTATTACTCATCTACCTATACTAGGTGGCTTTTCTTTCTTTTTTTTTTTATCCTTTTTTTGTTGTTTGTTTTCCTTTTTTTTTGTATCTGGGATGAAACCCAGCTTTCTCCCCCCAGGTGGTGCTGGGATTGAATCCCAGGTCTTGTGCATGTTGGCTGGCAAGCACTCTACCACTGAGCCCCACATGTTATGTTTTAGCTTTATTTTAGAGCGCATTCTTTCTTTTTATAAAATGGCATGCCAGGGCTGGTGAAATAGCTCAGCAGACTAAGCGCCTGCTCAGGCAAGCACAGGGACCAGGGTTCAGTCCCTGGCACATGCAGCATGGACCCTGCCCCTGGATATGCACAGCCAGCCACAGAGACCTGGTGCAGGGGCCTAGGCCTGTAACCCCAGCGCTGTGGAGGCTGAAAACAGGAGAGTCGCTATGAGTCCAAGATGAGTAGTGAGACCCTGTTCCAAATACGTTTTAAAAAAAGAAAAAAAGGCATGCCATATTACACGAACAGCAGCTTTGACATCTTTTTTTTTTTTTTTTCAAGCTGCATTGTGAGAAGGTGCATAATCTCACACTTTATTTTGTAATTTTACTTATTTATTTATTTTTGTACGGGGTCTCACTGCACAGCTCAGACTCAGTAGTGATTCTCTTGCCTCAGCCTCTCCAGTGCTGGTATTACAGGCATGTGCCTCCTTGCCCACTTTTGGTGGCAGGCTAGGTGTGGGTATCAGCATGGCATGTGGTACCAGGGATAGAACCTAGGTCCTTGAGCTTGCCAGACAGGCACTTAGACCACTGAGTTATCTCCCCAGACCAGCTTCAAACATCTTGCATTTGCTGAGTGTCTTGAGTGCTTTGCAAGGACTCGCTGAGTGCACGCTGTAATCTCCTGCACTCTAGGAGTCTGAAGCAGGAAGATCACGAGTTTGAGCTTGTACAATAGTGACTTACAGAGACTTTATCTCAAAAAAGAAAAAAAGAAAGAAAAAGAAAAGAAAAAAAAAGAGGGAGTGGGGATGTCGCTCAGTGCTAAGACCCTGGGTTACTGCCAAAAGGAAAAGAAAAAAAAGAAGGAAAAAGACTACGCTGAGTGTCAGACTTGCTCTACCTGCAGGCCAGTGTGGTCCATTGATTTTCTCCCCAGAGCATATCCCTGTTATTAAGCTGATAAATTTTGAAATGAGGGGAAAATGGCCATCATGGGTTTGCTGGAGTTGCGTGAAATTCCACAGTGAATCTATGAGGAGGAGAATGTGCTCTCCAGGAGCAGGTGGATCTCTGCAGAAAGCCAAGCCAACCTTTTTCTAAGAGTCCTTCGTGTGGGCATGGGTGCCCATGAGCTCTCCAGGGAAGGCACAGCCAGGACAGACGGGGTCCTGACGCTCAGCCAGGACCTAAGACCAAGGAGAGCCCTGGTTTTGGTAAATGCTGGCCTTTCTGTGGCCATGAGCAGGGGCAGTGGCTTGGCCCTTAGCTGAGCGGGGAACTGTCTTGGCCGGGTGGCCAAGCAACCCAAGTCCCTGGAGGCACCCCAGGAAAAGCCCTTCTTCCAGCTGTCCCTGCTAGGACAGAGCTAAAGCACCCAGAAGCAAGAGGGATAGTGCCTCTGCTTTGCCTCCCTGAGAGTTCCCCCTTCCTCTCTTAAGGAGGAGGCTTCCTGTTACTTCTTGGTCAGTTAGGCTCTTAGGTTCAGAAAGCCCCTTTCCTCGGGGCCAGCTCTGATTGGATCAGAATGTTAGTGGGAAGAGAAGACTTTCCAAGAACACTCTGGGCTTGGACTGACCCCTTTTCCCCCAAGTCCTGGTCCTGAGAACAGAGGATGAGGAGGGTGGGAGAGTGGTGGTAGCTGGATAAGGCTCCCTCCTGTGTCTCGCTTTCCCCACCAGGAGCCGGATGTCCAGGAATTTGGGGAAGTTCATCTAGCAGAATACTTGCAGCTGTCGGCTTCTCTGAGCAGCCCTGCTCTTCAGGCTGCCCTGGAGTCAGACACCACTCATACGCACTGTGATTTATCTGTGACTCAAACACCTCAGTTAGGGTTGAGGTCTGAGATGAGGTCTATTTTGCTGAGACCATTAGAGAAGGTTAGGACCAAGCGGGCTTGGCCCCTGGCTGATGTCTGTGGTCCCTACTGGCTCATCTGAGGCTCATAAGGAAGTCGTGCACTTAGGGGCCGTGGAAGAGCTTGTTCACCAGCCTGGCCCTTTCCTATTCATTTTCCCTTGTCCCTCCCCTCTGCCCTCTGCCTGCTGTTTCCTACGGCCGCTGCCTGTGCCCGTACTGGGCACCACAGTGCTGCAAGAACTTTTGGGTGTTGTAGGAATCCAGCCTCCTCCAGGCCTGGCAGGGTCCATGGCTGTGACCAGTTGGTAGGCTTTTTCTTTTTAAAGATAAGTTGGGGAGATGGGGAGAGGGTTAGCAAGCCCTGAGAAGCTGTGCCTGTTTCTTCTTCATTTTTCTTTCCCCCTCTGGGGCTAAGAGACCAGGTCTCTCTCTCTCTTTTTCTCTCTCTCTCCTTTTTTTTTTTTTTTTTTTTACAGTACATTTTTGCAGGCCCCATCTTTTTTTTTCCTAACAGAAAAAAACTAACAGGCATATTTTGGGCGATTACTCAACTGGGGTCCTTTGTGACAGGATATGCAGCTGCGTGACTAATGGAGATGGCTTTCTCCTGGCTTCCTTCCCCTTTCAGAGCTCTTGTTTACTGCCCTATACCAAAAAAAAAAAAAAAAAAAAAAAAAAAAAAAAAAAAAAAAAAAAAAAAAAAAAAAAAAAAAAAAAAAAAAAAAAAAAAAAAAAAAAAAAAAAAAAAAAAAAAAAAAAAAAAAAAAAAGGCCATAAGCAACAGATTTTCATACATTGAAAAAAAAAAAAAAAAACCTTATGAGATACTCAAAGGCAATAAATCCTTTGGATATTCCATTTCCAGGGCTGCAAACTCCCCACCCTCCCTCCACTTTTAAATGTTCGAGCTCTTGGCTCACGCTATGTGCGTCTTCTCTCCCACCCCCATGGCCCTGCTTTCTTCTGAACATATGTCCAACAGATCGTGCGCGCGCGCGCAGGGTGGGGCCGGGGAGAGAGCGAGGGGCAGGGGGAGCGAGCAGACTGAGGCTGTGTTTATGGTGCTTAACTCAGCAATTGCTAAAGGAAGAAATAATGACTTCCAGGGGCTCAGGGCCTTTTTTCCAGGGCCTTTGTGTTTCCAGAATCTATGACAGTTTTGTGGTGTAAGCAAAAGTTATTAGAAAACATGGAACTAGCTTAATGAGTAAGGATATGTTCTAAACAGGGAGGAACTGTCTGTCTCTTTAGAGAGGAAAGTCCAAATTTGGCTTGCTCTGCAGTTCTGAATCCCTGGGCTCCCAGGGAACTTTTGGGAGAGATTGTCTCGCCTTTATAGCGCCTGACAAGTAGAACTGGCCTTCCTGTTTTTCTAGAGATCAAATGACTTTTAATTTCCAAAGGCATCGAGCCTGTGGGTGGGAAAATGAGCTGGCTAGTTGAGTTTAACAGAGATAGATTGGTGCAGACGAAGCTCAGGGTTGGCGGCCAGATGATGGGTTTGAGTATCAGTTGTGAATTGGACAGAAGGAGACGCTTGATGTCCGCAGGCCTCTGTGGCTCAGGCAGTGCCCCAGTCCTCCAGGGAAGAGAAGCAGAGTGAAAGGAGTGAAGCACAGGCGTGGCAGGAGCTTCAGGGCAGTCCGCAGCGATCCTGTCCTTCCCAGGCTTCTCCATCCATGGGGTTGGTTTGAGGGAGGAGATAAACTCAGTACCTGAGAACCACAGCACCCACTGATAAAGCCTCTCAGGTCATGCTGTCTTGTGATCACTGAGGAGGCTGGCGTGGTCTCATCTCTGCCCACTCCCTTACTGTTGCCCAGGCAGGCCTCGAGGTCATAGCTGACTACAGTCTGTCCTTACTCAGGAAAAATTCCCTGCTGAACCATGCTGGCGAAAGGCACCCCTTACCCCATCTTGCCTACCCGTTCTTCTGCTTTACTCATCTTATTTTTTTAAGATTTTATTTATTTATTTATTTATTTATTTATTTATTTATTTATGTATTTGGCACAGGGTCTCACTATGCAGCTCAGACTCCTAGTGATCCTTCTGTTCCAGCCTCCCAGCACTGGGATTACAGGCGCGTGTCATCATGCTGGGTGTTGGTGGCCACTCGGTGCACCCAGGGGTGGGGCTGGTGAGGCACATGGGGATTGAACCCTGTTCCTGCCCTTGTCTAAGCAGGCACTTTGTCCACTGAGCTGTCTTGCTGACCCTGCATGACTCATCTTGTGCACACACGCTTCGTGCCTTAGAGTGAAAACAGGCCATAATGACTTAGCTGTTCCCCCAGCATTGTCACGGGGCACTGCTTGGAGCGCCTCTTTCCTCCTATTCTGTTCCTCCTCTTTTATGTTAAAGCTGCCCATAGCCATTTTCTATACACTTCCACTTCCAGCTGGCCACTCCTGTAGTCTCCACTGATGAAGAACACCTTACAAGGGAACACCAAGGCCCGCAGTAAGCTTTAGCAATTATCTCCTCTCACTCCTAAAAGGTGCAAAGGTTCTTGACAAAGGGACTTGGCTGGATTTCACCAGAGGGCAAACTGAGGCACCAGCCAGGGAGCTAAACGGTCAGAGTTTACCTAGCAAGTCAGTAACATAGACAGAAATAGCAATCCCAAGCCCCATTCCAGTTTGCCTGGGGTTTTAGGAGACGTCTCAACTTGTATATCCCAGAATAGCTTCTCCCAGGCTGACCAACTGTGAAGTGATATGTTGTAAGGGTTATTTTTTGCTTTGGCTTAACTCTTAAAACAACACCCAAAACTCCTAAACTCAGCCTAAGAAAATCCATTTCTCATAATGCGATCCGCTTGCCAAGTTTAAGCCTAGTAGATGACATCATGGATGCCCTTAGGCCTTGCTCTCGGCTCACGCAAGGTATCTGACTTGCATTCAGAGATCACAGTTCATTGAAGGAAACAGACTGTTAAGTCAGTCCATCAGACTGAGGCCGTTGACACTGCGTATTTGGGGAAGCTGACTATGGATGAATGTGTGCTCTTGACTGAGGTGGACCTGCACTGGCAGCAGCCACTGAATGAATGGTGTGGCCTTCAGGTGGCTCAAGGCCATCAGGGTTGGTGGGACGGGGGTCTGGGGAGTGGGTTTGTTCCAAGTGCCTCATGAAAGTTGACTGTTAAGTTTTCAGGAATTTTGTAAACACGACCATTATTATAAACTAAATTATATAGACTTATAACTACTTAAACTTAGGTCTCCGGCATGCAGACATATATGCTGCAGTACTCTGTGTTAGTATGCCACTGTGAACCCCTGCCCAATTCTATACACAGTCAGTCCAATTGGTGGTTTTATTTTATTTATTTATCTAATTTATTTATTTAGTCTTTTTGAGACAGGGTCTTGCTATGCAGTTCAGGCTGCCCTTGAACTCAGTTTTTAGCCCAAGCTGGCCTCAAACTCACAATGATCCTCCTGCCTCAGTCTCCCAGGCTGGGATTATAGGCATGTGCCAGCACACCTTGCCATATTGGGGGGGTTTAAATCAACTAAGGCACAAATATTTACGTCACAGAAATCAGTAGTCTGTACTCTCAGGGATTGATTGTTTTGCTTTGTGGATCATCTAGACTTAAGAAGGTGATAGAAAAAACAGTAATAAAGAACATGAAGTCAGGGCTGGGGAGATGGTTCAGTGGAATAATTGCTTCCCTGGAAAGTGCAAGGGCCTGAGTTCAATCCCTGGTTGCACCAAAAAAAAAAAAAAGCAATAAAGTACATGGAGTCTCAGTGGGTACTGTGTCGGTAGAAGTGACATTGCGAATAACACAAAGTACTGAGGTAAGAGTTTTCTAGTTTGCAAAAATTTCAATTTTCAAAGAAGTGCTCACACCATGGAAAAATTGATGATATTCTAAAATACAGTCATGTATAGATTACTGATGGGGATGCATACTAATAAAGGTGCCATTAGGTGATTTCATCATGTGCGAACAGCACAGAGTGCGTATAAACTAAAATGACTATGCAGTCACTAGGCAATTCAATCTATATATATATAAAAGATTGCACTTGCCAGGCAAGTGCTTATTCTAATGAGCCATCTCCCTATATCATTAATTTATTTTTATATATCATTTTTCTATATCATTAATTTATTTTATTATATAGAAACAGATACAGAGAGATTAAGTAGTTTACGTAAGGTCATAAAGCTATGTAGTTTGCGAAACCTGGATATGAATCTAGGACTATCAAATTGATTTTTAATAATACTACAGCTGAGCCGGGCGTGGTGGCGCATGCCTGTAATCCCAGCACTCGGGAGGCTGAGGCAGGAGGATTGTTGTGAGTTCGAGACCAGCCTGAGCTACAAAGTGAGTTTAAGGCCAGCCTGAATCGCATAGTGAAACCCTGTCTCAAAAAGACAAAAAAAAAGAAAAAAAAAAAATAATACTACAGCTGGGGCTGGGGAAATGGCTCCGTGTAATAAGTGCTTCCCTAGCAAGTGCAAGGGCCTGAGTTCAATCCCTGGTTCCACCAAAAAAAAAAAAAAAAAAAAAAAAAAAAAAAAAAAAAAGAGTAGAAAGCAGAAGGAGAAAGATAACAAAAGTAGATGATTGGGAAAAATAAGTGTCTGAAACTCTATTGAACATTGCAGTAAGTGTAAATGGACTAGATTCCCCAGGTAAAATAGAAGATACGGTTTTATAGGATCATGGTCACATACATGGTCCAATGCAGCTCCTGACTAGACATCTTTGTTGTTTTGCTTTTCTCTTACTCGTTATTGAAAATGAAATCATTAACCAATATTCATATCTGGTCTCCAGCTGGAAAGCACACTGCTGAAAAAGAGCATTAGGACCACTCCCCTGGTGGCCCAGAAGGACAGCTCAGTAGGAAGGAGCATGCCTGAGGGACAGCTACAAAGAGGAGATACTAGTGGTTGGAACAAAGTCAACACAGAAAATAGAACTGACAGCCCGCTGCAGAGACTTCCAGAAGAAGCCCACTTTGCTTAACTGAGCACACCCCTGGAGCACACAAAATCACTCTTACGTGCAAGGCTGGGGTCAGTGTCGCACACCCACAGCACCTTAAATTAGCCTTTCCTCTAGAGAAACTCATGGGACCACCAGAACAGAACTGCAAGGCCACCACTTTCTGAAGTCGGAAGCAGAGAACTACTGATGGAGACATGGTTGGAGGAGGTGGAAAAGCCCGATGAATTGATGAACTTTCCTTCTGCCTGCGCAGGAGGCACCCTGCCAGCTTGGCAGGGGGCACTGCACAGGGGCTTTGTAGCAGTAACACTGGTTCAAGAGGACCTACCTAAGGCTTTGGGGCTGTGACCTTTGCTGACCCTAGACACGGCTAGAATGTTGCCAGTGCTTTTGTATGTGCATGGCATCCAACCCAGACTTCTCCCCTGCTGCAAAAACAATCACTACTGCGCTTGAGCTGAGGAAATAGAAGGGGAGGGCACTGAGGCTAAAGCCATGCCTATCATCCCAGCACTCTGGGAAGCTGAGGTAAGAGGATGAGAAATTTGAGCCCAACCTGGGCAACTCAGAGACTTAATAAGACTCAAAATAAAATGTCAAAAAAATAAAAGGCCGGGGGTGTCACTCAGTGTGAAGGCACTGGGTTCAATCCCAAGTTCTATAAAGAATTAGTCAATATGGACTCTCAAGGTGGAGAAGTGTGTTCCACAGTCCCTGACGGGTCTCCTCCACTGCAAGAAGGGAGCACAGAAGCCATGGGGCTGACGTAGCCTGATGTAACTTTCAGGGAGGGGAGAGGGCTGCATGCTTATAAGATGGAGCATCTATCTTGATGCTATCTCTACCCAATTGGACATATTATTCATACTCGTGTGTGGAGGTGTAGCCTCAGTGAGAAGGGTGGATGGTAGGCCAAAGGGCTCTTTTTGGAATGGTGATAATCTGACTGCCATCTTTTTCTTTTGGCTCATAGATACTTTTTGATTTTTGTTTACAACTAATGCATGTTACAATAGAAATTAAGAACAAAGTTGAGGGGCCAGGGAGATGGCTCAGTGGAATAAGCGCTTCCCTGGCAAGCAAAAGGGCCAGAGTTCAATCCCTGGTTCTGCCAAAAAAACAAAAACAACAACAACAAAACACCTTAATACTTAAAATTTGGGGCTGGGGAGATGGCTCAGTGGAATAAGTGCTTCCCTGGCAAGTGCAAGGGCCTGAATTCAATCCTCAGTTCCTCAAAAAAAAAAGACAAAGTTGATAGTTTCTTGTATTTTTGTATGAACAATGAACATTTTAGGTAAATATACTCATATGTATAGATGAAGAAATCATATTCCTATGATTCTTATGTAGTTAATTATGTACTGTATGCATATAATGTCACACAAATCATATATATACACATATCATATTAGAATATATATGACTTTTCATAGAGAAATGCTGAGAGGAAATACAGTAAAATATTATCAGTAGTTTTCTAGTCATGTTTTTCTGTGTTTTCCGAGTTTTTTGCATTGAGCACTTATTTTTGTAATGAGCAGAAAAAACTATGCATGTATGTAAGCATGCACTCATTTCTGTGCATGTGTATAGGTGCATATGTATGTTCATGTGTACTTTACTCTGTGTGTTTCTTTTTTTTTTTTTTTAAGGTTTCAAAAATTTATTGATTCAAAAGTACTGATCACAGAAAAAGATTCCTGATTAAGTATATTCCACTGTCCAGGCAATGGCTATTTTTAAAACTTGACTCAGTATTGTCATAACCATGATTAAAAGAGGACATCATCCTGTGACCTCCCAGCGGGTAAATGTGCTGCAACTCCTCACAGTCCTAGCTTGGTCCTCCTCCGGTGTCTCCTCTTGGAGTTCTGCCTGATTTTATTACCTGTCTTTATACGAATCCACTGAGGAAGGGGCGATTCTGCTTTTGCTTCTTGACCAGGAATCATTTGATTCTGAAAGTCTTGTGAGAAGACATGGTGAGGCTAGGAGGCAGAGCACACCCTCGCTGGCAGACTGAAGCAGAAGAATTCTGTGTGTGTGTGTGCGTGTGTGTGTGCGTGTGTGTGTGTGCGTGTGTGTGTGTGTGTG
>PVKA01051404.1:0-12211 GCA_004027165.1 Ctenomys sociabilis
ACTGAGAAGAAAGGTTTGTACTAATAGTGTTTACACAAGATATGATGTCTGCATCTTGTAATATGAATAACTACTACAAAGACAGCAATATGCAATTGTAATTATTGTAATAATTGTAACTATCCTACTAACCTGTTTTGAAACTGTCTCATTGCTACTTCTTTCTCAATAAATTAACATAAAAGAGGAAAAAATTATAAAGTTTTTTTTTCTTTTTATTTATTTTTCTTTTTTTAATAATTTTATCAGTTTCAAAACTGATTAGTAGGACAGTTTCAATAACTAATACATTGCATATTGTTGTCTTAGTGGTAATTTATTATATGAGATGCACATATGATATCCTATCCACAAACACTATTAGCACAAATCTTTTTCTTCACTGAATTAAGAGAATGTAGCTGTATATCTATCCTAACTATTTTGAAGATACAGATACAAAATGGTCATTCATTTGCACCCCCCCCTTTTTTTAGTTTTCTCAGAGAAGGGTATTTCATTGTAATTTAAATACTATGGCTGCATGAAATCAGGAAAGTATTCCAATATTCTTACAATGTCCATAATAGTAGTGGGTTATCTGTAGGACTGGCAATGTCAGAAGTTGTTGACTTGAGCCTTTTACAGTTCAGCTTATTAATATAGTGTTACTTTGTGTACTTCATTTTATTTAAAGATAGTACAAATTAGAATTAAAAATATTACAAGTGATACAGAATTTCACTTAACTAAGTAAAACAAATTTCACAGTAATTTGTATTGCGTAGTGATGCATAGTTGTCTTCCAACCATTCAATATACCAGATATACATGTGAAATTGGAAGAAGAAAGAAATTTATAAGAAAATAAGAAGCAAAGAAGTCCAAGCAACTGAAACAGAAAATGAAACAAATTAAAGCATTAACTGCTTTTTTTCTACATACCAGTAGAAAGGCACAGTACAGTTGTCCAAACCATCATGCTTACATACATAGATAAATATCCTTTACCCAATCCCTCTCCTGTCCTCCCCAACTCAGTAACTCTTCCGTTTGAGTAAATTCGTTTCCTTTTCCCAGTATCTACTTTACCCTTCAGATTCCATTTTTGTTTTCAGATTCTTATACTAATTAGACAACATAATGTTTGCACATATGGATCTGATTTATTTCACTTAAGAGTATGGTCTCTAGTTGCATGCATTTACAACAAAAGACTCAAATTTATCCTCTTTTATAGCTCAGTTATACTCCATTTTGTGAAAATGCCATATCTTCTTTATCCATTATTCAGTTGTTGACCATATGGGTTGTTTCTAGGATTTAGCTATGACAAATTGCACTGCTAAAAGTATTGGTGCACGTAGATCACTGTGTTATGAAGTTTTCAGTTCTTCTAAAAAAATATTCAGGAAGAAAATAGCTGGCTTGAATATGATCTCCAATCCTAGCATTTGAAGGAATCTCCACAATGATTTGCATAGTCGTTTTACCAGTCTGCACTTCCTCCAACAATGCAGAAAGGTTCCTTTGTCTTCACAGCCTCTCCATTATTTGATGTTTGATGACTTCTTGATGCAAGCTATTCTTTCTGGGGCATGATGGAATCTCAATGTTGTTTTAATCTGCATTTCTCGAATAACCAATGATGTGGAACAGTTTTGCATATATTTACTTGCCATTTGAATTTCATCCTGTGTGAAGTGTGCTTATTTTTAGATTGGATCTTTGAAACTGTGGATATTGATTTTTAAAAATTCTTTATATATTCTAGATAGAAGGCCTTTATTCAAGGGACAGTCAACAACTATAATTTTTCCCAGTTTGTGTGTTTACTTTTTACTCTGTTGGAGACTTGCTGAAACTTTTCCAAAAGATGTGACCACTGTTGTTCATTCTTTGAAATATTTCCTGTGTCATTTGATTTTTGTTCATGAGCTCTTTACCTACCCTAGTGACTTTAAGATTTCTGCCTAAATCAGTGTTTGTTTTTAATATTTAAACATTTGATGCATTTTCATAGTTACTTTATTTATGGTGATATTTATGGGCTAGTTTTAAGTTTCAGCATGTGGAATGCCGTTTTTTCAAGCACCACTTATTTAAAAAGCTATCTTTCTTCCAATGAGCATGTTTGACCCCTTTATCATGTAGCTGAGTGTGTTTGTAATTGTGTCCACATTTTCTAATCTGTTTGCTGGTCCTCAGGTCTGTCTCTATGCCTGTGCCATGCTGATTTTATCAAGAGAGCTTTATATTGTTATTTAGGTAAGAGAGTGTGATACCTCCTTTCTGTTATTTCCCAAAATTGCTTTTGATATTCTGGGTCTCTTTGGTTCCAAATGATATGAGGAATGTTTTCTCTAGCTTTGTGAGGCATACTAGAAGTATTTTAATTGGGATTGAATTGAATCTACATAACAATTTTGAGAGAATTGCCTATTTCACAATGCTGATTTTTCTAACAGGAGCATGGAATAATGTTTCTATTTACTCAAGTCCTCTCCAATCCCTTTCCTCAGTGTACCATAATTTTGACTGTATAAATTTATTATGTTCTTTGTGAGATTTATTCATAAGTATTTCATTTTTTTGGATGTTATGGAGAAAGGCATGATTTCTCTAATTTTTCATTCAAGATTTTCATTGTTTGTATACAAAAATGCTACTGATTTTTAGAGGTTGAATTTGCATCCTGCTACATTGCTTGATTTGGTGTTTAAATCTTTAAGACTCTTAATAAAGTTTTTGGGGTCACTATGCAGAGTTTCATGTCATCTGCAAGTAATGATAATTTCACTTCTGTTTCAATCTTTATTCCTTGTATTTCTCTCCCTTGTCTAACTCCATAAATTCTGGCTTATGTTTCCAGAATTACATTTAACAGGAGTGGAGACAATGGACATCTTTTTCTTGTTCCTAATTCTAAAGTTAAGACTTTCAGTTTTTGTCCATGTAGTATGATGTTGGTCATTGGTTTTTCATCAGGTTGAGATATAGATCATCTACTCCGATTTTATGTAGGGCTTTTATCATGAATGAGCATTAGACTTTCTCTAAAGCATTTTCTGCATCCTTTGAGATGATCATTTGTTTCTTACTCTTGTTCATATCGATGTGATGTATTACATTTATAGATTTGCCTATACTGAACATCCCTGCATTCCTGAAATCAATCCCACTAGATTGTTATATATTATCTCTACTTGATGATATGCTTCACTGTATTTGCTTGTATTTTATAGAGAATTTTTTCGTCTATATTCATTAGAGATTGACCTGTAGATCTCTTTTTTAGTTGGATCTTTCTGTGGTTTTGAAATTAGAGTAATACTTACCTATAGGAATGAGTTTGGGAGAATTTCTTCCCTTTCAATTTCACTGAAGAGTTTGAGAAAAGTTGGCAGAAAATATTCTTTAAATTTCTTATAGAATTCTGCTGTGAATATATAAGCTTGACCTGAGCTTTTCTTTTTTGGTAGGTTTTCTATCACATTTTCAATTTTGTTTCTCATTTGGGTCATTCAGAATTTGTGTATCTTCCTGACTCAGCTTTGACATTTCATGTGTCTATAAAACTGTCTATTTCCTCTCTATTTCTCATCCTACAAGAGTATTGATTTTTGGAAGTATATATTGAAGATCTTTGAATTTCTCAATGTTCTGAACTAATTTCACTCTTTCATTCTTTATTGCATGAGTTTTTTTTTTTGTTTTGTTTTACTTCCTTTTTGATTAGGTTATCTAGAGGTTTATTAATTTTATTTAGCTTTCAAAGAACCAACTATTTGATTCATTTATTCTTTATATATTGTTTTCCTTATACTTAATATATTTATTTCCATTCTAATCTTTATGATTTCCTGCCCCTTTAGATTTTGGGTTTAATTTGCTCTCATTTTTCCTAGGAGCTTGAAGTGCAGCATAAGATAATTTATTTGGCTTTTTTGTGTTTTGCTGATGTGCTAATATACAGCTATAAATTTTCTCTAAGACAGCTTTCATTGCAACCCATAGGAACTGGTAAATTGTACCTGTATTTTCCTTACTTTGTAAATATATTGTTTTAATTTATTCTTCAATCTCATCTGTGACCCACAGATGAGATATTTAGGATATAGTTATTTAATTTCCATGTGTTTATGTCATTTTTGTAGTTTCTTCTGTCAATAATTTCCAGTTTTATTGCCCTGTGATCAGATGTACACATAGGATAATTTCAATTCCTGTGCATTTATTTGAATGCTCTGTGTTCTAGTACATGGTATATTTTGGAGCATGTCCTATGGGCAACTGAGAAGAATGTGTATTCTGTTGTTGATGGGTGAAACACTCTGTAAAGGTCTACTAAGTCAATTTTTCCACAAATTTTGTTTAGTTCTGTTATTTCTTTACTGATTTTTTTTTGTGTAGTTGATCTGTCTCTTTGTAACCATGGTGTGTTAAAGTCCCCCATTACTATTGCATTATTGCTTATTTGATTTTTCGTATCTGCTAAAATTTGTCCTGTGTAGGAGGGTGCACCTACATTGGTTTCATAAATATTTGTAATTGTTATGTCTTTTTCTTACAGTTTTCCCTTACCAAGGGTGTAGTGACGTTCTTTATCTCTTTGGATGATTTTTGGTTTGAAGTTGATATTTTCAGCATCTAGGACAGCTACTCCTGGTTTTTTCTAATTTCTCATTGCATGGAGGATTGTTTTCTATTCTTTCACTTTTATTTTGTGACCTTCTTTTTGAATTAAATGTGTTTCTGGTATGCAGCATATTATTGGATTTTATTTGTTAATCTACTCTGTTAAGTTATTTCTTTTGTTTGGTGAGTTGACACCATTTACACTGATGGCTGTAACTGATGCATATTGGCTTATGTTTGTCATGTTATTTTTCTGTTATAAATTATGCACTTTTTCCTCTTTTTAATTACTTGTTCTGTTTGGTGGTTAATTTCTGTTGTTCTTAAAGCTGTGATCACTTCATTGTCTTTCTAGAATATCTGTCAGTACTCTATGCAGGGTTGATTTGGTGGTCATGAACGTCTTCAATTTTTCTTTGTCATGGAAGGATCTTATTGTATCATTCAATTTGATAGATAGTTTTGCCAGGTACATCAATGTGGCTTGGAAGTTATTTTCTTTCAGAACCTGATACAATTCACCCCAAGCTCTTCTTGATTTAAAGGCTTGTGTTTAGAAATCTTCCATTTCTGATGGCTTTCTATTGCAGGTGATCTGTTTGTTCCATCTAGCATCTTTTAATATTCTATTCTTTTGCTAAATTTCTGAGATTTTATCATGTGTCTGGATGTAGGTTTATTGTGATTATGGTTGTTTGGAGTTCTATATACCTCACCTACCTGTGTGCCACTTTCTTTTCTGTTGTTTGGGAACTTTTCTGCTAGTCTTTCTGCAAAGAGTCTTTTTATGTCATTTGTGCTGTCTCCTACTGCTTCACTAATACCTATTATTCCTAGATTATTTTTCTTTGCATCATCCTTTAGATGCTGCATCAATTTCTGCTTCTCTGTTAGTTTTGAGAGATCTTTTATTTCATGCTCCTTAGCCAAAATACCCTTCAATGTCAGAAAGTCTGTTTTTAATTTCATTCAAGCAGATATACCAGCTTTCAAAGGAGTTCTTAATTTCTTGGATATCTGTTTGACTCTTTTGCTAATCATTTACTGTATCGCTCTTGCAGATTTTACATTATTTTTCTATTCTCCTCTATTTTTCTATCTATGTATTCTTTAGCTGTGCTGATCAATTCTTTCGCAATTGTTGTCCTTTCTTTTTGGACCTGAAAGATTATTTCTGGTCTTGTTTCTCCTATAGCCTGATGGACTTTAGTTTTTTCACTTGAGTTGCTATCATTTCAGAGGCTTGAGGAGTGTGATTTCTAAGGTTTTGTATGTCTTTGACTCTTGGATTTGTTCACGGTGGGTCAGAGGATTGAGATTCCCTTTGGCTCCTGCATCTTGGCATTTTTGAAACTCTCAATAATCATGCAGACATAGTCTTGCAGGCTTCCCAGAGTCTGCCAAAAGTCTTAAATGTCTTCATGAGAGCTCTGTGCCTGCACACACTGGGCCCACATATTGCAGCTCTTCTGCATCCTCCAGGCCACTCAAAGTCCTCCTAAGTTCTTGAAATTTTGGACGGGCACCAGCAGAAGCTCCACTCCTGAACTCTGGGACAAATAAAAGTCAGAACTTATAAGAGTCCCACAAGCTGCCCAGAGTCTGCCAAAGTTCTTATACAGCTCCAGGAAAGCTCTGTACCTGTGTGCACAGGGTCTGCAAATTTTTTATGTTCAAATATTTTCATCTTTGATCTATATCATTGTAATAATTGTATGTCATTCTAGAAGAGTATTCTACACAGGAATACATAGTTCTTTACTAAAATTGGTTTAAGTATTTACATTTTTAAGTTATAAATTTTAGAATTAATAATGCAGTATTATACACTTCCAATGAATACAATTAGCCTTGTGGATAACTTGAACTTAGACCTCATACTTGCAGAAACATAAAACTAAAATTCAATTGTTAGTAGTTCACAATTTATAGTACATTCTTACCATATTTACCACAAAACTAATACATGTAGCTATAGCTGTAAAATATTCATATATATTTTCCTTTTGACCTGTATAGATAAAAGTTTAACAATTTAATATTAGGTAAAATATGCATGTGATGCATATAATAAATTATGTACAATATTATAAATTGAAGATTATATAGATATACATATATATTCCCACTATAAATGTTGCAATGAGAAAATAAATCTTTCACCCTACTACACAGATTAGACTCATAATGATTCTCCTGTTTTCAGCCTCGCAAGTGCTGGGATTATAGGTGTGCTCCTCCATGCCCAGACTTGGTTGCCAGCTCAGCACATTAGGTGGGGCCAGCATGGCACTCGGGGGATCAAACCTTGGTTCCTGCATCTGCCTAAGCAGGCACTTTAACTCACTGAGGTATCTGGGCAGCCCTAAGAAATATTATTAAAGAATATTCTTCTTTTCAAACAAAATTTTACAGTGAGAAAAGAAAATGAAACAAATTTATTTTATAAGATTTCAGAAAAAAACAGATGCTAACTCCATCTGGGAAATTTGAGGGCAGTATAAGTGTGTGGGCAAAATTTATGGAAAGCAAACAATGAAAATCACAATTGCACCAAGTCTAGCAATAAATATCCAAAAAAGATCTTCAATATTTGGTTCAAAATGGGAAAAAAACAAAAAGAAATAAAAATAAAAACAATTGAGTCTCAATTTGCTGCACAAAAATGATAATTTGTGAAATAAAGTATTGTAGTACTTTTCATGTTCATTTTATGATTTAAAGGACTCAAAATAGTGGTAAATATACTTTATGCTATTTTTCAACAATTTATATCAATGATAGAATATTTCAGGTCTTAAATTTCCTTGCCCAATTATTTTCTGAAAGTAAATATATGGTATTTTAACACAGAACAACTTAGGCACAATATTCATCTTAATTGTATCATTGTACACTGATTTAGGTAAAGAATATTAGTTCTATTCTCTAGCAAGTTATGTCATGTTGGTAGCATGTATTAAATTCTGGATGTGTATAAAAAATATGAAAAAGTATATTACTTCAAATAATTTAAATTTATTCACTCACTATTTTAGAGGCCAGGATGAAGTAAAGATGTAGGCAGTCCTTAGGGGAAAACAGTTCTTGCCATTTCCAGTGACTGACAACTTGTTTAAGAGGTAGTCACCCAGTCTAATCTCTTCTTCTGTCCTCTGTCTTTACTTTTGTCTTTCATAAAATCTCTTAATAATTACAATTTGTGCCCACCTAGACAATCCAGATTAATCTACTTCAAAATCCTTCATTTAAATACATATACAAAGGCTTTCTTTTGAAAAAAGATAAGATTCATAGATTCAAGGATGATTACATGGATGTATCTTTTCATATGATCACTATTCCAATTACTATCTAATGGTATCAAAAAATTATACTAATGGGCCTAAAAAATTAGGAATTTGCCTGATATTACCTTATTCAATACTACTCTATAAAATTAAAGTGTTGATATATTCTTTTTGCATTGGTAGCCAAATATGTATGCATATGTGTCTACATAGAAGTGTGTTTTTCTGCATTGAATAACTTTTAAATGTATAGTCTTCAGAGTCTGCAATGATGTGTTTTCTTTACAGTTTCACCAGATAATCTGATAAGTTATTGCAACACAAATGATTAAGGGCCCACAGTAAAGTAATCACAGATACAGGTTTGAACATTACTGAGAAAAATGTATATCATTAACCGTGGTTACTGATGAGCAAAGTGAAATGTTAAAAAGGAATGTGCATTAAAAATTATAGACACATTATTTAGAGTTGATCTGTTTAAGCAACAGCTTGTTAGAAATAGGGAATATTTCAGTATTTCCTTGAAGATCTTAGAAAAAATGTTTAAGCACTGACTCTTTCAACATTCAGATGTAGTCGCAGAGACAGAAAGCAAAAATAATCCCCAACAAAAGAGGTGAATGTGTAGGAACAAGGAAGTTTTTATTAAAAGCTTGAGACTGACATCCTGACTTTGGGTGAGGACTCCCAAATTCTTGATAATGCCCTGAACTTTGCTTTCAGGATGTACATTTTTTCAGGTATTCATAAAACTCACATTTCCACACTCACAGCAATTTGGAAATCAAAACCATATATATATGTATATATATATATACACATACAACCAGGCAGATGTTCGACCACCTGACCCAGCTCTTGTCTTTTTCTTTTCCTCATTCCTGTGGCCCATTTCTCCCTGCCTATCACACTGAAAGACCAATGAATTCTGACAGCACGGGGAGAAAAAAAAGAAGGGAAATGAGAAAAGAAGAAAAACAGCAGGAGAAAAAGAAAACCTTTCATAAAAAAGAGGGGAAGAGGAGATTGGGGGAACAATGGGAAAAAATTGTGTATAGGTACAAATTCCCTATGATAAATGTGATCACTGTGTAACTAAAATTTACCAGTAAATATAATTAATTAAAAGAAAGAAGAAAAATAAAAGCAAAATATTTTTCTTCTTGAAGTAAAGTCTTTCAGCTCTGTGTCTCAAATATGGCACTCTGTTTGACTTTTCTAACAGTGTCTGTAGCATCTTTCATATTTTCTAGACCCAAATACAGTTCTCTCTCTCTCTGTCTCTCTTTCCCTTCCTTCCTTTCCCTCTACCTTCTTTCTTTTATCTCTTACTGTTTTGTGCATAAAATCAGTGAATATATGTATATACATATAAACATATAAACATAGTTTCATAAGATGTTTATTTAAAATGATTTTTATTGAAAATATTCTTACTCTGCACAGAAACAATCTTTAAGCTGAAAAGTGTTATGGGTCACTCAGAATAGGAACCAGATCAGCCAGATTGGAATTTGGAAAGGCATTTATTACTGAGCTCAGGGCTCCCTGTCCTCCGAAGAGGACCTAAAGGCAGCTAGCCCAGGAAGCAGGGGGCCTTTTTAAAAAACAGGAACCACATTCCATTTGGTAAACAAATTCACTGTCTGACACACAATGAAGCTTTTAGGATCATGTGATCACTACTCAAACTAAATTTCCTGGGGCTTTCTTTTAGTTTCTCATTATCTTGCATCTGAGTACTTGCAAGCAGCCTTGCATAGCCGAGGCTACAATAAATTAAAGCCCATTTAATTTCTTTTTGAAGTCATCTCTGTAAGATAACTTGGTTTACAGGAATTAGGGAGGTAAGAATTTTATCTTAGAAAACAGCAAGAAAGAGCCACTAGTTACTAAACAACCGAAAACAATGGTGAGTATACACTTTTACACAACAGAAAACAAAATTTACATTTATAGTCCAAAATGAGAGTTGACGTGTTTTGAGTTTCCATAAGGTCTGAGTTTATTGCCCAAATTTTGGGCCATGTGAGAAGGAAATATGAATTGCCATGGGGTCTAGGACTTGTCAAATAGCTCAGCGGATTAAAGTGCCTGCAAGCAGGCTCAGGGCCCAGGGGTTGGATCCCTGGGCCTGCAGTGCTGGCCCTGCACCTGGGGCACACTGAGACAGCAAATGAGACTGGGTGTGGTGGTGCGTACCTGTAATACCAGCTCTTGGGAGGCTGTAAACAGGTTGATCACTGCAAGTTCGTTTTAGTAGTAATGACCCTGAACACCCTATAGGCCCACCCTTAAAATACAAAAAACAAAAGGAGGGGCCGGGGAGATGGCTCAGTGGAATAAGCGCTTCCCTGCCAAGTGCAAGGGCTTTAGTTCAATTCCCAATTCCACCATAAAAAAAAAAAAAAAAAATTGCCTTGGGGCCTGAAAAAAATCATAAGCAGACATTGATGGTTTTTCTGAGAAAAGTTTGTTACCACTACATATCTTAATTTTGTTTTGTAACATATTTTATAAATTTATATCAGATACTATAATTGTGCATTTTTTAATACTAACTGTTCTCAGAATTGTCTGCTTTATGATTGTATTTTGAGTGTTTATTCCCTAAATTTTTTGGAACATGAGTTTTGAATTAATTTTGAAAATCCCACACATCTTTCTATTTGAAATTATTTTTTGAACTCTATTCAAGTCAACTTTACCAAATTGCTATTATCAACAAAATAGATGAGTACAAGATTGTCAAAATAACTTAATGAACTATTCTGTAAGTTGAATTTTGATTTCATCTTAAATATACTTGCAAGCCATTCTTTCTTAAGGAAAGCATTAAACAAATTATACAAACAACAAGAGCAGTCATATGACACATCTCTTACACTTCTTTAAGTGATTAAAGATTTCTCTTTTTTGGCCAAATCTCTTTCCTCTACTAGTTTAGGTCTTCTTGTTGTTGTGTTCTACACTGTACTGCTTTGCTCTTTTTTGTGTGTAGGACTCTGTTGGATTCTTGGTATAACCCAAGGGAGAAATGGCAGCAGGAATGACAAGAAGTCAAAAGCTGGGTCATATTGTTGCCCATTGTCTGACTGCAAAATTATCCCCAGAACAACAGTAGTGACATTTGTTGATACATTTCCAAGGTTACTAACATGTGACATGAGGTTGCCTAGCAACCAAAAACTGACATGAGTCAGAAAGGATGCTTTTCTCAGGACTGAGGTAGCTTGGCTGCTGTAGCCCTACTCTCACACATGTGACCAGTTTCCAGCTTCAGCAGCTCCCCACTCATCTCCTTTTGTTGTTCTGTTGTGTCAATGATGGGGTTTCCATTGCTTTTGCAGAAGCTGTGTTTGGAGAACACTATAGAAGATGTTTTCATTCTGATGCCAAGTCAAGGATTTTCATATCTGTACATAGCAGTTTACCCTTATAAAGTCCAATATTCCATAACAGTAGTGAGTTAGCAGTTCAATTGGCAATTGTCAAACGTTGTTGGTGACTTAAACATTTTAGAGCTATCATAGTATAATGGTTTTGCTTTTTGCATCTCTTGGCTATACTTTTTTGTGAAACTGGGGATTGAACTTAGGCCCTTGCACTTGCCAGTGAACTTGGTTATGCTGTATGGCTAAGAGCAAGTTAAACTGATACCTGCATAAATAAAAAATCTTAAGTTTTTTCTAATTAACGAAGTCAGTTAAAACTCTACAGGATTCTGCTTAGAGCTATGAAGAGCACCTCTTACATCTGTGGTTAGTGTCAGTCATCTGGATGACTCACAGCCATTGCTTGAATGAGTATATTTTTGTATCCAGGTGCTCTCCATAGGCACACTCTGCATCATTGATCACTTACTTCTATAGTCCCATAATCTTCATCAGAAAATCAGGGACTCTGGGCTGGTCAAATAGCTCAGTGTATTAAATGCCTGCTTAGGCAGATGCAGTGGCTGGGGTTCAATTCCCAATATGTTGTGCTGTTCCTACCATGGGGCACACTGAGACAGGATTGGAACTGTGAGTGGTGGTGCTCACCTGTAATCCCAGCTCTTGGGAGGCTGAACACAGATGGATCATTAAGAGTCTGATTTATGTACTAAGGCCCTATAGACCCTGTAGATCCTGTCATAAAATTAAAAAAAAAAATTAAAAAAAATCAGGGACACAACTGAGTTGTAGGATATAATGGCGGAGGTTCTCTTTTGTCCTGAGTCCTCAGGATTGAGGGCTATGTCAAAATATTGGATATCTTTTTATTTTTATTTATTTATTTATTTATTATTTTTTTTTTTT
>PVKA01051405.1:0-12211 GCA_004027165.1 Ctenomys sociabilis
AAAAAAAAAAAAAAAAAAAAAAAAAAAAAAAAAAAAAAAAGTAATGCCATATTAATATGCTGAGCTGTAAAATGCTCAAGTCAACAACTTCTGACAAGTGCCAGTTATGCTGATAACCCACTACTGTTGTGGACTATTGGACTGTATTGGGATATTTTGCTGAATTTAAGTACCTACAATCTTTAGAACTGGCTTCAAGTATGAAAAGGTGCTTTAAAGACTTCTCCAAATACAGCTTCTCCAACTGCAGTGGAACACCCCCCTCTGACAAAACAAAAGGAAAAAATGGGGATATGCTGGGAGCCCCAAAGCTAGAAAATAAAGTAAATATGTATAGGTGGGACTTGGCCCAGTGCCTAAAGTAAACGAGCTACCTCACTCCTGAGATGAACATCCTGCCTGGTTAAGCTTAGCTATCAGTTGCTAGACAACTTAGTGTCATATGTTACTAACTTCATTACCGCTTTGTGGTAGAAAAAAAAAAAAAGAGAGAAAGAAATATATATATGTACACGTAAGAGAGTTAGGATAGATATACAGCTACTTTCTCTTAGTTCATAAAGAATAAAAGTTTGTGGGCCAGCCAAATAGCTCAGCAGATTAAGCACCTGCAAGCAAGCACAGGGACCAAGAGTTCAATCCCTGGGCCTGTGGTGCCAGCTCTGCCCCTGGGGTGCTCTGAGATGGCAATTGAGACTGGGCATGGTGGCAACGCACCTGTAATCCCAGCTCTTGTGAGGCTGTAAACAGGTGGATCACCATGAGTCTGATCTAGTAGTGAGACTCTGAACACCCTGTAGACCTTTCCCTAAAATACAAAAAAACTATAAAAATTTGTACCAATATTGTTTAGACAAGATATCATGTCTGCATCTTGTCCTCTGAATAACTACTATGAAGACAGCAATATGCAATGTGTTAATTATTGTAACCATCCTACTATCCTGTTTTGAAACTGTTTCATTGCTATTTTACCTTTTTTCTCATTAAAATGAATAAAAATAAATAAAAGTACAAGCTGGATGAGGTAGAGCACATATGTTATCCCAGCATTTAAGAGAATTGCTGTGAGCTCAAGGCCAGAATGGTCTACATAGTAAAAACAAACAAGAAAATTTAAATCATTAGTATTAAAAAAAAAAAAAAGGTGCAATGAGATATCTAAAACCCAAAGTAAAAAGGGAAAAT
Source organism: Ctenomys sociabilis (assembly GCA_004027165.1). Lineage (NCBI taxonomy): Eukaryota > Metazoa > Chordata > Mammalia > Rodentia > Ctenomyidae > Ctenomys > Ctenomys sociabilis. Next base: position 1,189 of record PVKA01051405.1, read on the forward strand.
GGTAACTTGAATAGTGTCAAGTTTTGGCAGGGGGAGATGGCTCAGTGGAATAAGCGCTTCCCTGAGTTCAATCCCTGGTTCCGCAAAAAAATGTTGAAGGGCCACAGACTCACAAATATATATCTATATATCTATATATAGATATATATTGTTTTTTGAGATACGGTCTTTTTATACAGTTCGGGCTGGCCCTGCGCTCTTTTGTAGCCCCCAGGCTGGTCTCAAACTCGCAGAGATCCTCCTGGCTGAACCTCCCTTAGGTTGGGATTACAGGTATGCACCACCACACCTGGTTCCAGGCCACGCGGTGGACACCCAAATAGTGAGCCCGGGCATCCAGGGCTGAGACCCCATGGCATGTGGGACCTGGGATTGAACTCAAGTACTCATGCTTGCCAACTAGGTACTTATGCCTCTGAGCTATCTCTCCAGATTGACATACAAAGATACTTATTGAGTTGCTTGTGGCTGTAGAAAGTCAGAAGTCAGAGGCACTCTAATTTTTTGTCACAGGGATAACAAACAAACATCTAATACTTGCAACTGTATTTCTGTAAACAGCTGCAGTGAAAAATAAAACATTGAAAAAACCAAAAAAAAAAAAAAAAAAAACAGTTTTGGGTCAGGGAGATGGCTCAGTGGAATAAGTGCTTCCCTGGCAAGTGCAAGGGCCTGAGTTCAATCCCCAGTTTAACCAAAATAAAATAAAATAAAACATTGAAAAAAATAAAATAAAATAAAACATTAGCCGGGCGTGGTGGTGCATGCCTGTAATCCCAGCACTCCAGAGAGTGAGGCAGGAGGACTGTTGTGAGTTCGAGACCAGCCTGAGCTACAAAGTAAGTTTAAGGCCAGCCTGAACTGCATAGTGACACCCTGTCTCAAAAAGACAAAATAAAATAAAACATTGGTCACTGCTTCCTAGAAGGCCAGCACAAATCAGGTCAAGTCAAATCTGTACCTCTTCCCTCTTTAAATCCAAACACTTTGTAAGTGGATACATCTAAGCTCCCCTCAACCCAGGCTCTTGGAAATGTAGTCCTCCAATTTCTCTTTTCTCTCTTTCTTTTTAAACAGGGTCTTCTCTTTCCTTTTTTCTAGTCTAGATCTCTCACTATTTAGTTCAGGCTGGCCTCGAACTTGCCACCATCCTTCTGCCTCCGCCTTCCAAGTGCTGGGATTATAAACCCTGCATCACACTAAACTCCTATAACTGCTTTTAAACAAGGAAACCAAAAAAACAGGCATGGTGGCTCCTGCCTATAATCCTGGCCCATGGGGAGACTGAGGCAGGGGGATCACCAAGAATTTGAAGCTAGTCTGGGCTATAAAGTGAGTTGAAGGCCAGCCTGAATTACTTAGCAAGGTGCTATTGTCTGATGTCTGTTCAGCTTGAATCTGAACAGGTGAAAATCCAGCTTCAGGTAAGACCTGAGCCCCTCCTGATGACTTTGATCACTGTCACCAGGTGGATGGACTTGAGGAAAAGTCACATGTTTCTAATTCTGTAAACTATAAACCTGGGCATGGTGGCACATACCTGTAATCCTTACAGTGGAGAGGCCAAGGCAGGAGGATTGTAGAGAATGTGCTGCTAGCCTGGGCCACACAGTGAGTTAAAGGCCAGCCTGAACTACACATTGACACCCTAGCTCAAAAACACTAAAGTAATTAATAAAAACAAAATGGAGAGTGAAATTGTTAGCTCATATTATTTATGTTTTGACACATTCTCTAAGGCATTAAGTTTGAGGAAATACCTTTTTTTCCGAGACAGGGTCTCTAGGCTGACCTCAAACTCAAGTTATCCTCCTGCTTCAGCTTCCAGAATGCTGGGATTACAGGTGTGCACCACCATGCCCAGGTTTCCATTTTACAGAACTGGAAAATACCTTCTTTTTGGTACCTGGAATTGAACTCAGGACCTTGTGCTTGCTAGGCAGGCCCTATGCTGCTGAGCTGTATCTCTTGCACAACTGGAAAATACTCGAGGAAATAATTTGCAAATGATGTGGTGTATGGATGCATATATTAATGGTTTTGTAGTTAGCTGTACAACTGTTTCTCAAGAGGTCAGGGGAGGCCAACCACCTGACCAGGTGTAGGTAAGCCTCCAGCAAAGAATGAACCCTCTAGATTGACTATCAGTATAGAGAGCAGGTTTAAGGAATTTTAGCCTTGGGGTGTGTCCTGTGACTGTTTGTAATCCCAGTACTGTGGTAGGCTGAGGCGGGAAGACTACAAATTAGTGCTCAGACTGGATTTACTGACTCTCGAAAGGGGGTGGTGGTGGAATGGATGTACCTCACAGCGAAAGATCTTGGTTTAATCCCCAGTACCGAAAAAAAAGTAAATAAATAAAATAAAAAATTAGCCCTGGTTTGAAGTGTATGTGTGTGGGGGGATTGTTCTCTATCAAGGCTTAACTGTTCTCAAGGTCTCCCGGGAAAATGATTCGGCAGGCGCTCTCCGCCAGACATGGAATACAAGGCGGGGTAGGGCGCCACTGCCTCGGGGTGGGCACCAGGGGGCGCCAGGCGGGTGGCGCCGGAACCTGCCGGGCTGGGAGCCGCAACCCGCCCTGCGCGGGACCGGGAGCTCACGCGGAAGGTCCCAGGGCTCCTTGACTGTCGCGGACACAGGCTCTAGTGATCTCCCCGCATCCTCCTCCTTTTTGCAGCTAGAAATGGTCCTGGAAGGCGCCTGGCGGGTGTGGGCGGCGGCGAGACCGTGCGCCCGTCCGGGTCCCCAGAGAGCGGCGGGGAGCGCGGCCGCCCGGACGGCGCGGTTGCGCTGTGGCGGGGCCACCAGGCAGCTGTTCGCGCAGGCGGCCGTGGGGGGCAGCAGAGGGGAAGGCGACAGGTGCGGGAGCCCCTCCCCGGGTGGCAGGGGAAAGGCGGGCTCCGGGGTCTGTTCCCAGGCTGGAAGCCACCCCCGCCCCCCAACCAAATCCTCGGGAGAGGCCGGCGGCGCCGGGGCTGCAGGAGGAAGCGGCCGGAGACAGTGCGATTTCACGCGGCCTCTGGGGCTCAGGTTCCCGGGCAGGGGGGATGAATGATGGGGCTTTGAGCCCCGGGGAAACTGAGGTGGCTTAAGCGTGAAGCTAGAAAAAAACCCTCCCACTCAGAAACATACAAAAACAGTCTCGGAGAGAGAATCCCTCAAGTGACCCAACCGGCTAGGGGAGTTGAGCAATTTGGTTAATGGGCGAGGCCAACTTTCTGGGGGCCGGGCTTTGGACGCCCTTCCCACCCCATTCAGTACCTTTCCCGGGTCTGGGGGCTCCTGGAGTCCAGTTCTACGCTCCCCGCGGTTCCCGGGGAAACGCGGGCTTCGGGCCCACCCCCGGGTCGTCGGCCACGCTGCTGGGCGCTCCCGGCGGGCGGGCGGCGCGGGGCTCCGCACGCCCCGCTCCAGCAGCGCACGCGAGGGGGCGCGGCCGTGACTCACCCCCTTCTCCTGAGCTCCCTCCCTCTGCTCCCAGACGTACACCCTCCGCTGCCGTCCTACTCCGGACTCCGGCTCCGGCCGCAGTGTGCAGCCTTCCTGGCCGCTGTCGCCGCCGCTCATTCGCGGGCGGCTCAGGTGGCTGTCGCTTCGATGCCCTAGTCCTGGGGCCCCCGGGCCGGACTCGGCTGGGCTCCCTTCACCTTCGGCTGCAGTCATGAGGGCGAAAGGGGCTCTGCAGGTGCTTGGCTTTCTTCTGAGCCTGGCCCGGGGCTCCGAGGTGGGCAACTCGCAGGCAGGTAAGTGGCTCGGGGAGCCTGAAATCGGGCCAGGGACTCAGTCTTGCAGGGCTAGGGTTGAGCCCCTGGGTCGGCAGGGGCCACCGGGAGGGGAGCGTTAGGCTCGGGGCCTTGGCGTGATTCGGCAGGGACTGAATTCCTGGACGCTCGCCCCCTCCCCAGGTCGTCGCTGACCCCCCTCCTTGGCCACCACTGGAGAGGTTGAGGGACCTTGCTGGAATTGGAGACTTAGGTTTTGTATTGGGGGAGTGTGGGTATCTTGGCGGAAGGGCTCACTATCCCTTCTGACCCACCTCTCCACCCGGGTGCCAGCAACTCCTAGTTTCGTTGTTTTGCCGACAGGGCGGAGCTGTGGGAGGGCGAGAGTAGGTTGTTGTTTTCTGATGTTAGAAAAACAGGAGTGGTACCTCCTCTTCCGTGAGTGGGCCTGCCCTGCAGAGGGCAGAGATTAACCAGAGGGCCAGGTCTAGGGGCATCGAGGTGAGAGGCCCTACTCGGTCTGGCTGTCTGCTTTCTCTCAGAACCAAATGGGCTGGCCCCCCCTTGACCAGCCTCTCTTTGTCAAGACCCAGATCAATTCAACTAATATTTATTGAACATCTACTTTGTACAAGATTTGGAGCCAGAAGCTTCAAAGAGGATAGGACGTTTAGACTTCATTTCTCTGTCTTCTCCTACCCCAATGTGAAGGCGATGCAGGCAGATCTCCTACCTTCCCAGCCACCTGTTCTAGACATTGTTCCTGCCCTCCTCCCCTACTAGTGTTTATTGTTTACTCCAGAGTGAGTTCTAAATAGCTCCTCACCATTCTATCCCGACTCCTATGCCGTCTGTGCCCACACCTTTGGGGAAGTCTCCAGAACTAGGGACACCTGAAGGGTGTTGGCCTGGGTGGGACAAGAGTCCTGTTGATCTCTTACCATCCCCCCAGATCTCAGCTTGGCGTTTGGCACAGCCAGGGCCCCTTCCTCAGGGTGGGAGTAGGAGAAACCACCTGTGATTCCCCACAGTTGCTGGGCCTAAATTTAGCTCTTGGGATCTTGCGATGTGAAACTCCCAGCTGGTGGGGTGGGGGGAAGAGGCTGGAGATTGGGTGGGAAGGGCCAGTGGAGTGACTGGGTCCTTGTCCCGTTCAGACCCCTAAAATCTTCAGCTGAGATCCCAGGAGTCCCAGATTTGTACACCCTCCCAGAGAGAGAGGCTGAAGGAAGACACGGTTGAGTCTCTACACTTTATCTGGATCCTGCAGCCTCTGGGCATCCGGCCCTGGTCTGGGCCCTCTGTAGTCCCTTTGTCCCCGCTGTGATGGGGGTGGGGTACAGGAGGGAAGGATGAGGAAGGGCTTGAGATCTCCTCAGACTTACCCCACTCCCTAAAGAGGGACATTGACACTGCCCCTGTGCTCCCCAAGTCAGCTGGTTCTTCCCCAGAGGTGTGTACTCCCTGCCCCGGCCCCCACTTGTGAAAGATGGACTTTACCCTCAGGATGGCAGGGAATTAGAACCTGTTACACTGCTGTCTTCCAAGCACAGACTCAAAGTCTGAGATGTATTTCTGGGCAAGTGGCCTCTGTGGGGCACCTGTAGTACTTGGGGATAAGGATCCTGAGGACAGACCAGTTAGGTTTCTAGGCCAGTGAGAGATGTGTACATGGATGTGCTTGTGGTTGTGTTTGGGTAGTGTGCATGCATTCATGCACGCACGCACACACCACTTCCTGATGCAAACATCTTGGCTCCTCCTTTATCTGGGGAGAAGGGTTAGCGCCTTAACTTGGAAGAGGGGGTGTCCTGCCTGGAAGGGGTTGGGGTGGGGCCAATCCAGAAATGACTAACCTTCCCAGGCTCCTCTGGGAGCTCCCCACCTATTTATCACCTTTGCTGAGACACCCCTCTCCCTGCCCATTTACCTTTACTGGGAATGACTGGGAAGGGGATCCCTCAAAGGTCAAGAGGTCTGACCTAGGCAGTACATCCAGCTGGAGGGGTAGGGGCCTCCTGAGCTCCCCTTTTCTCTAGTGCATTTCTGCCTCCCACTGAGCTTCCACTGCCTCAGGGAAGGGTGGTTGGAACAGGTGCTAAACCCGCCCCACAGCCCACGAGGGTGAGAGACAGGGTAAAGCCTTAGGGTCCAGGACTTCCCAAGGCCAGGTGTCCTCCCTATTTACCAAGGAGAATGAGACCCAAAGTGCTTCTCCAAGCTCCTCTCCTCCAGGCCCTGGGATCTAGGCTCTCAAGAGTGAGTGCCAAGCCAGGCGTGGTGGTGCATGCCTGTAATCCCAGCACTTGGGAGGCTGAGGCAGGAGGATTGTTGTGAGCTCAAGATCAGCCCGAAAAAAAAAAAAAAAGACCAGCCTGAGCTACAAAGTGAGTTTGAGGCCAGCCTGAACTGCACAGTGAGACCCTGTCTCAAAAAAGACAAAAAAAAAAAAAAAAGTGAGTGCCAGTGAATAGTCTTAGTCAGTGACTCTCTGCTCATGCTGAAATTGGCAGAGGGATTAGGAATGAGGGGTCTGCTACAGTTTCCTTCCAAGCTTCTCTGTGTTTGCTGAAAAATACTTTAGGGCTGGAGAGTGGTACTCAGGGACCTGGAATATGCTGGGACAGGGGAAGGAGTGAGAAAGGAAGCCAAAATTTATAAGGGGGGAGGGGGTAACTGCCAGCTCCTTATCTTCTAGTGTTAAAAGACAAAGCTTCCATTGACCCCACCACAGGAGCTCCCCCCTCTGGTGAGGTCACTTGTCTGAACCCAGGGATTCAGGGTAGAGGGGGTTGCTGCTGAGGATGGGGTGTCTTGGACAGGGTGGGGCAAGCCCCTCCTCCTGGATAGAATCGCCCCATTGTGGCTGAACTGTGGCCCCGGGCAATGCCCCCACCCTCTGCCCCTTCCCACCCTGGCAGACACAATAGGGGTAGTGTGCTAGCCCCAAAGAGATATTTATCCCAGGGCCCAGAGAGGCAGTCTGGGGGCAGAGAAGTAAGTGCACTAGCTGAGGGGAGAGAAGGGTAATCAAAGTTGTGATCCTTGCCTAACTGCTTTCTAGGGAGAGGGAGAAGTCCCCTCTGTCTTCTGGATTAACCCCTAAGTCCCCAAAATAATACCTAAGAAAGGCAGAAGAGGGTGTGCCCTGGTGGGAAAGGAAAGCTCATCTTCCCACTTCATGGATGTCGGGCACATTTGGGGGAGGTGTTGGTACCGGTAGGTGTCATTATCTGCTTCAACCTCACTGTGGAAGTTTGCAAGTAGCTGCCTTCTGGTTTTGCTGAGTGTTTCCAGAAGAGTGTAACAAAGGGGGATGTTTTATGGGGGTGGCAGATGTCACCGAAAACTTGTGTCCAGCACTCTGTCACTTACCCCACTTTGAGCAGTGTGCCCTGGGACTCTGAACGGTCTGAGTGTGACAGGCGATGCCGAGAACCAGTACCAAACACTACACAAGCTCTACGAGAGGTGTGAGGTGGTGATGGGGAACCTGGAGATTGTTCTCACTGGACACAATGCTGACCTCTCCTTCCTGCAGGTTAGCGGGCTCAACCCTTCCAGCTGACCCATTGCCCACCCCACCCCACCCCTCATAGAAGCCTTTGCTTCCTCTGAATGAATGCTCAGCTCAGCCTTCCTAAGACTCAGTGGTTCCAAAGTAGTTCCATAGGGGAGACAGGACCGGAATCCAAGATCTGAAGTCTGGTCAGGAGTCAGATATACAGCTGGCCCTGACAAGGGGATGCAGCAGGTGGTACAATGATCCACACCTATAATCCAAGCCACTCAGGAGACTGAAGCAGGAAGGTCACATTAGCCCAGCAATTTGAGGCCAATCTGGGTAATGAGTTAAGGATTCAAGGATGGACAGATCAGGGGTACAGTGTGTGCCTAAAGTGAGTGAGGCCCTGGATTTGGTCCCTCCCTGGCATTGCAAAAAATAGTTAAGGGCTCCTTAATGTCTTAGGAAAGGGCTGAGACATTGTTGTCTCCCTCACTGACATGATCTGCTCCATCACAGTGGATTCGAGAAGTGACAGGCTATGTCCTTGTGGCCATGAACGAATTCTCGACACTCCCATTGCCTAATCTTCGAGTGGTGCGGGGGACCCAGGTCTATGATGGGAAGTTTGCCATCTTTGTCATGTTGAACTATAATACCAATTCCAGCCACGCTCTGCGCCAGCTCCGTTTTACCCAGCTCACAGGTAGGTTTATAATGATTCCTTCTGATCTGGTTCTCAGCATCCTGCTAATGGGCACTTCTTTGGTGATGACCCAAGACTGCTTGACCATTGTAGTTTTTAAAGGTCCACTACCCCCTTAAACTGTAGAAGACCCAAGTAGGAAGCTAAGGTCATCTGCCCCAGGAGGAGGGATGTCCTTGTGGTAGGGCCAGAGTTGGAGATGAATCTGTTAGCCATGCCTCCACTTTGAAAGTTCAGGGCACTCTGTGTCCCTCCTTACCTGGATGGTTGCCTTCCCTCCCTCCCCATTCACCACAAGCTGGAGGAACAGAGGGTTAAATCCCACCTGGCCACCTACTATAGCTCCCTGTCCCAGTTGTTGGAAACCATTTGGGTAGGCCTGGGGGCAGGGGCATTGAGTCAAAGATATCTTTTCCCTCCCCTCCCCCACTGGCTAAACCGTATCTGGGATCTGGACAGGTAGGTGTCTGAGGAGGCCAGAGTCTGTCTGCTCCTGCTCTTAGAAGGCAACCTCTTCCTGCAGCATGGACCTAATTGGACTCTGTGCTGCTTGTCCTCTGCTCCTGACTGACCCATGTCCTTTTGGACTACTGGAGGAGGAAGTGCGGGAGCTGTGCTGTAGCCTTTAACCTTTCACTTTCTTCCCTACCTCAGAGATTCTATCAGGGGGTGTTTATATTGAGAAGAATGATAAACTTTGTCACATGGACACAATTGATTGGCGGGATATTGTGAGGCACCCAGGCGCTGAAATAGTGGTGAAGGACAATGGCAGAAGCTGTAAGTGACCACAGTCAAGACTGTTCCTGCGCCCCATAAACCATCTTCATCCCTAAGTCAACCCACTTGTCCACTGAACAATCATCCCAGGCCCTACCTATGCCCAAGAGCCTGCCAAGAGGGACCAGACAGGGCCCCTGGAATCCATGCCACAGAAGCAGAGTATCAGTGAACGTGGCAAGCGATCTCAGGGCGAGGGCTGGCAGGGAAGCCAGATCTTTGGGCTGCACGTCTATAACTCATGCATCTCCCTACTGACCCTGACCACTCTCTGTCGTTACCTGTCCCTTCACAAATGCATGTCCCTGCTGGGCTCAGTTTGCCCAGGAGGAACTTGGTTCCTGGCTGGGGCTGGGGCTGAGGTTGGCATTTACCCCAGTCCCTCCCCTCCGCTGCCCAGTGGGCGGTGTGGAGGTGTGGCTCCACCCCTTGTTGACAGATTTACTTGAGCCCAGCCCTGCTGTCCAAGGCCAGGGAGGGACACTGCCCTGGCGCTTGCTCCTGGGATTGAGGTTCCTGTGTGCTGACATCATACCCTGCTGATTTAAGCAGGCCTTTCTCAGAACTGATGGCCCCCTGTGTTGTCTTTCTTCCTAATCAGGTCCCCCCTGTCACGAGGCCTGCAAGGGGCGTTGCTGGGGCCCTGGACCAGAGGACTGCCAGACATGTGGGTTTCAATTTCCCTTTAACTTCAAGCTAATACAGAGACAGACTATGCCAATCCTAGCCTGTGTCAGTGTTGAGGATGGGGATGAGCAGTGGCCTGGGAATTCAGTCCTCAGAGCCCTAATCACCCTGCTTTTTCTTCTTCTCTAGTGACGAAGACCATCTGTGCCCCTCAATGTAACGGTCACTGCTTTGGGCCAGACCCCAACCAGTGCTGCCATGATGAGTGTGCAGGGGGCTGCTCAGGCCCTCAGGACACTGACTGCTTTGTATGTACCCCTGCCAGGCATAGACCACTGGCTAGCTTCTAAAGCTAGGCGAGTGCTGTGGGGCAGAGGTAGGGTCCACACGTATCATGAATGCCAGGAGTGTCCTTTGTTCTCAGGCCTGCCGACACTTCAATGACAGTGGAGCTTGTGTGCCGCTGTGTCCACAGCCTCTTGTGTACAACAAGCTCACTTTCCAGCTTGAACCCAATCCTCACACCAAGTACCAGTATGGAGGAGTTTGTGTAGCCAGCTGTCCCCGTAAGTGCCTGAGGGGAAGAAATGACAGTGGGTCCAGGTTGAGAGATAGAAAGATCAACTTCGATGCATCTAGAGAGCAAATAGTAGTGATCGTCTAGCTTCCTTCAGTGGGAAGCTGCTCCCCTCTGCTATCTCCCTAGTTGCTCCTTCCAAGAGGAGTAGTGGACCACTGAGGGAGTTTCTGATCTATGTATGGCACAATACTTAAGGAAGCTAACGTGGCAAATGGGGTCAATCCAGTGTAGAGCAGAGGGGAGCTTCTCCTGCTCCTCCTTCATCTTTAATGACCCTCTTTTTCCCTAGATAACTTTGTGGTGGATCAGACATCCTGTGTCAGGGCCTGTCCTCCTGACAAGATGGAAATAGATAAAAATGGTGTCAAGGTGTGTGAGCCTTGTGGAGGGTTGTGCCCTAAGGGTAAGTAGGAGGGGGTAGAGTTATGGAGACATATCGTTTCCTCTGAGGCTGTTCAGGCTACCCTCACTGACTCACTTTTGTGTTTGCAGCCTGTGAAGGAACAGGCGCTGGAGGTCGCTTACAGACTGTGGACACGAAAAACATTGATGGGTTTGTGAACTGCACCAAGATCCTGGGCAACCTGGACTTTCTGATCACCGGCCTCAATGGGTCAGAGCTCCTGCCTTTCCTCCTCAGTCTCCTGCACATCCACCCCCATGGTTCCCTGAATTGGCCTAAAATGTCCCTATATGGAGCGTCTAGAAGTCTAAGGCATAAAACCTTAGTAGAGGGCCTTTGACTTGAGAAAATGGTGAACTCAGCATACCCTCAGGGACATCCTTAAATAATCAGTATCACCCTGATGAGTGATGTGGGACAGGGACAGAGTATCTTTTTCTTTTAAGCTAAACTTCGATAAAATATACCTCCTCATAATTTTTTTCTTCTTCTTATTTATGTATACCTCTCAGGTGTAATCAAGGCTGGCCTTGAACTCACTATGTAGCCCAGACTGGCCTCAAACTCAGCATCAATACTGGCTATGCATCACCATGCCCAGTCATTTTCTTTCTTTCTTTTTTTTTTTTTTTTTTTTTTGCGGAAACAGGAATTGAACTCAGGCCCTTATGCTTGCCAGGGAATCACTTATTATTCC
>PVKA01051406.1:0-12212 GCA_004027165.1 Ctenomys sociabilis
TGGGATTACAGATGTGTGCCTCGATGACTGGTCTCAGTGATCTGCTCAGTGTGCCTGGGCTGGGACTGGCACCACATGACTTGATGAGATGTCAGGGAATCAAACCCTGTTCCTGCATTTGCTTAAGCAGGTGCTTGGTCTGCTAAGCTATCTCACATTCTTGATTTGGTGCCTTCTTTTTGCCAGTATCTTTTTAGTTCTTTTTTCATCTACATTCATTAGGGAGATTGGCCTGTGGTTTTGTTTTTTGGTTGCTTACTTCTCTGATTTTGGAATCAGGGTGATACTTGTTTCCAGGAATGAGTTTGGGAGTTTTGCTTTCTTCTTGATTTAGTTTTGGCAATTTGATTGTGTCTATGAATCTGTTCATTTCTTCTGTGTTTTCCATCTTATTAGAATACAGGTTCTCAAAATAAGCATGATGATCCATATTTCTATAGGATCTGTTATAGCTTCCCTCTTTCATTCCTATTTGCTTGAATTTCTGTTTTTTCTTTCCTTTTTACATGAGCTTTGTTAATTGTTTATCAATTCAATTAATTCTTTCAAAACCAACTATTGATTCATTGATTCTGTGTATTGTTTTCTTAGTCTCTGCATTAATCGCTGCCCTTATCTGTATAATTTCCTCCCTTATATGAACTTTGAGTTTGATTTCTTCTTATTCTAGAAGTTTGATACAAATGGTTGATTGGGAAGTATGTTTTATATGTCTTGATAAGAAGGTTCAATAATCCATTTTTAGGGATGTGATTTTTTAAACTAAGATTTAAAGGATGAGAAGGAGTTTGTAAAATTGTTGAAAAACAAAATGAAAAGAATAAAGCCCTGAATTGGGAATAAGCTTCCTCTATTTGATGTGTGTGTATTTAGGTGCAATGTACAAGGAAGAAAAAATTGACGTGAGATTTGAAGGTGGTATAACTAGCATAGCACAACCTGCTAGTTATGGTAGGGAGTTTGTCTTTATTCTAAGACCACAGGAATGCCTTTGCAGAGCTTCAAATAATGTTTTGACACCACCTGAATTAGATTCACATAAAAGTAAACATATAATGAGGAAAACATTGGTGGGAAAGCAATCCAATTAATAAATGCCTTGATTCACAAATGCTTTGGTTTTTCAAACTATTTGATTCCTAAACAAAAACCTTCAGCAAAATTGGCAAACTCCTCTTTTCGTGACAAACATGACTATGGACATCTTCCTCACCATAAATACAGCCATCTTCTTCAAAATTATAAAACAAATTATGTCAATAAGGCAAGGTATCACTGGATGTTATCTTTTTGTTCACTCTTGTTAATGATACTGGATACTGATATTCCAGTATCAAAAACCCGGGGTGGACTAAATCTCAGATATAAGTCAAAGTGAAGAGAAGCCACAGGAAGCAATATCTAAACAGGATTTTAGGTTGAATGAACAATAAAGATGAAGACAATTCTGACCCAGTAAATTTGAAGAAACTAGAAAAGAGCATTTTTTTAAAAAAACAAACAATAAGACATAGGGATAGTGGTTTTACATGCTTTTTTGAAATCCTAGAGTCAGAGTGTGGAAATAAATGAGGGAAAAATGTTTTCTACTACTTTTGTTTCAGCTTTGAAAATGCAGTCTCTAAGTATGGCGTAGGCAGTCATATGGGTGGGTCAAGCATGGCACAAAAATGGTGAACATCAGGCAATTTGAAGCAGACAGGGCCTGATGGACTGTCCACAGCTTTACTTGCATGGTGAGCATTGATAGGAATACAGTGTGCCAATGTCCTCCCTGGAAAATGCAAAAGACTCAGAGTTCAGAGCTGAAGTTTTGTCCTGGTTATGCTGACAAAGGCCAAAGGGTGGATCATGCAGTGATCACAGTGTACAGCTTAGTCCAACATAAGACAGGGTGCAATTTAAAATGAGAAAGAAATTTCAGGCTCATAGTATCCAGAACAGACCAAAAATGTTTTACTACAGCTCAGAAGGTAGGGCACCAATCCTAGAGATGGGCCAGGCTTCTTCTATCTGAGTCCTAGATTACCTAGAGGGCTCAGGGGTTACTCCAGGTCTAATATATCTCTTCCAGAATAGGGTAGAAAAATCTGTGAAGCAGCACTTCCCCTCAAGAAGCATGAAGCCAAACTGTGACATTCTAATATTTACTCGGTTAAAATAGTCTCCTTGACCCTGTTCCTATTTGGCAAGTTTTAGATTGGTGAACATGATTAGATTATTAGAGTTCATTATGAATCTTCAATTTCTTCATAATCAGAGAGGTCCTTAGTATAAATTTGCAGTAGTACCACAATACTTAGATTTAGTCATTGTTGCATCCATTTCAGTTCATCGATTGGCCATAAGTAATTAGCACACATTTAAAAACACATCTTTATTAAATATCAGTACTGCTATTCATGCAATGCTATGAAATAAGTATTCTGAACCCAAGTAGGAAATTCCATGTTCTGTGACTGATGGAGTCATGGCGAGAACTATCTCTATAACCTAGGGCAAGTCATTTAATTTCTCTGGGCAGTAATTTTCTCCCAAGAATGAGGAGACTGGACTAAACCATTACTTAGGTCAGGTTGGATTTTTGATGTCTGTCATGTGAGTGCTAACCTGATGCCTGCTGAGATGATGGTTAGATTTGCATTAATCACGAAACAAGTACAGAACCATTTAGCAAGTCTGGGCCATTTGCTTAGCACAAAGTAAGCTATTTCCTGTAGCTTATTTCTAATCATCTAAATAAACTGATAGGTAAATAGTGGTTCAGAGCGGGTGTAATTTTCTTCTTGCTACTCACTTGGTGAGTGGGAAAGCCAGGCTCGCAACCATGTTTTCTAAAAATGTCTAAATCAGATGCTGTGATATTTACTACCCATCCCTTTATATTTTATTTGAAAAGTATATATTACAGGAATTATTGAAATCCTATATGTCTTTCAATTATTCATTCACCATAAAGCTATTTTTATAGCATAAAGGAAAAGAAAAATAGCTCAAATCCTTGAAGAACTCACTTCTGTGATTCCTCTAGCACCCACCTTCAAAGCTGATATAATTTTCTAGTACTCTCTATTTCCTGTGAACCCACAAACCATCTGTACATTCTCTGAAGGATCATAATATAATGCATGGCCATGTGTAGCACCAGCAGGACTGGAACTCAGGAAAAAATAAGAGTATTTAACGATATGAAAGCTCCCAAAGTCTGCATTCTAGAGCCATGCTGGGGCTCAGCTCAGTCCTAGCCCAATACAGCAGGAAGCACCTGGTGAGTAGCTAGCTCACTGAGCTGAGCTAAATTTCAGAAAAGTTACTTCTCAGCTATGATGGCTGCTGAAGTCTGATTCTCATTGAGACTCTGGGTTGTGTCTGGAGACACAGGCCTGGAGGCCATGGTCAGTCTGATAGAATAAAAACCACAGTTCAGAAAGGAAGAATGGAGATAACCTACCTGGGAGCCTAACCTTAGAGCAGAATAATGGGCCATTTTAGAGATGAAGCATGGACGACTAAGCATTTTTGCCCATGGAATGATTCCTGGGAGCTAACCCCTGGCATAAATAAAAAAATCCGGAAGCTATTGCTTTGAGTTGTTTTAAGCTTTAACTGACTCATATGTTAGTCTGCCCATGTGCCAAAAACAAAATACCATAAACTGTGCAGCCTAAGCAGCATACTTCTTCATGGTTTTGGAATCAACAAGCCCAAGGGCAAGGTGTGGGCAAGTCTGATATTGGAAATCACCCTCTTGCTTGAAGATGGTTTCTCCCTCTTACTTTGTCCTCAGATGTTCTGTTCTGTGTGCTCATGCATGCCTGGTACCACATTTTTCTCTTTTTATAGGGCTATGGTTCAAAGTGGTTGAGGGCTTTGTTTGAACTTAATCACCTCTTTAAAAGCCTGTGTCCCAGAAGAATAACATTAGTAGGTATGGGAAGATAGGGCTTCAGGATAAGAAATGTGTGTAGAGAGGGAAATTCAGCCCATTATTCTATTCAAAGGAGAATTATAAGCTCTCAAATAGGTAAATATATCCATAATGGCTAGCATAATGCAATACACTGGAATAGGTGAAAGAAATGTCACCAGGGTTAAGGATATTTCTGGTCTACGTTTGTCCATAACTGTATAGCACTTTCTATGAAAGACATATATCACAGTTAATAACCGGCAAATATCTTGAAGAAACTTAGATTAATTGGGTCTAGGGAAATATATTCTTGGCACTTTTTTTTTGCTTTAAACAATTTATCTAACTGAAATGGACTTACATTTGTATCTGAAGTGACCTGCATTTATTTTCATGCATCTTTTTCCCAGGATGATTTGCAGGATCTTCAAACCACTATAAATATTTGAATATTTGGTTATACATTTGTACAATACCTCAGCAATATCATCAAGAGAAACACTGAGGAGTAAAGACTACACACAATTACTAGGTACAGTGAAAATCTACTGCAAATATTTCTGAGGTAAGAAGGCACCGCATACCTGTTCAACTAAGAAAACCACCCTCACAACACAGGATGGTTTTATTTTTATGTAGGACCTAGAACACTTAAGCTGCCGATTAGGTACTGAATGGCAGAGCAACTCCCCCAGTTTACGCAGTGAATTCATAGGGAATAGGTTCCAACAACTCGGGTTCTTTTCCATTGGTCCACACAAAGAGCACTTCTCTAGGGGCAGGCAGGGGCTTCAGTTGAAGCCAGGTACACTTCTCTTCGGCTTCCTTCTTTCTCTGATCATTTTCCTTGACATATTTCAGGAAGCTATCACAACTTTTTGAGTGTTTAATATGCTTAATACGCACCTTAATACCAATGGCAAGTGTCTTCCCCTTAACTTGCTTGTTTACAACAATGCCAGCAGCATGCTGGGTAACGTTTTGGACTCTTCCCATTTTGCCATGTTAACATTTGTGAGGCCTTCCTTTTTTGCACAGTACTCATTCCCTTGATGTCTACAATATCATGCCTTTTGTAGATTCACATGTATGTGGCCAAAGGAACAAGCCCATGTTTGCTAAAAGGCCTAGAAAACATATACTGGGTTCCCCTTCTATTGCCTTTGTGTTAGTCACTTTGGCAAATTACTGGAAGATGGCAGTCAAATTTTGCACTTTTAGGTGACTGTTCCAATGTGATAAAATTTGGCAGCTTGCATGCATGAAAATATTCTCAATTTTGCTTTTCACTTTGTGTTTAATTTTTTCAACAACAGCTTTTGTCTGTGGAAATTAATTTTTGACTTCTAATAATTATTTATTGTTACTTGGCAAGTGATTAAAGTTTTTACCATATTTTTAAAAAGGCTATGTTGAAACTCTAGCCTCTGGTATCTGTGAACACAATGCTATTTGGAAGTAGAATTTTTTAAAGAAGCTACCAAGTTAAGCTCATGCTAGGTTAGGGTGGTCCCTGAAGGTAGTAACTGTTATCTTTACAAAGAAAAGGAGCTTTAATAGCAGAGAGACAAGCAGAAGGTAGATAAACTTGTGAAGACAGAGAGACAGCAGTGGCACAACTACAAAGCTGAGAACGCCGAAGATTCCTGGAAAACCAGAAACTAAGGAAGACTTCTTCTACAGAGCTGCCAAAGATGTATGGTCCTACCAAATCTTTCATTTCTTTCATACTTTAACTCCCTCAAATGTGAGACAGGACAATTTTCTCCCATTAAGTTATCAAACTTGTGGGAATATATTTTAGTCACTCCAGGAAACTGATACCGACCTTTGAACATTAATATTTCTCTGATTACAAATTATCTACTTACTGCTATATCTTTTCACACTTCCTCATTTTTAATAATCAGTTCCTAATTGTATATAGAGAGGATAGTTAGATATCTTTTAAAAGTTCATGCGGTCTTAGAGAGCTCTGAGAGGAATATGTAAATTTGAAAGGAATGAGACATTTTTATCTTTTTTAATAAAATCCATGTCATTTGAGTGAAGATGCGCATCTTCCTTCCCACCTGGCACCTGCAGTGGTCTCAGCCTCTTCCTGCAAGTCTCCCAGCAATGTGACATTCCCTATTCTTTCCTAAGAATTGTACAGGGTGATACCTATGACCACAGTATGATACTGGTGATGATAAAAATGGGATGATCCTAGTGATTGCTAGATGCAAGATGACTTAAATGTTTAATGAATTTAACATTTATTAAGAATATGCATATGTGTGTGTGTGAAAATATCACACACATTTATAAATAACCACTACATATTTCTATGTCTTAGCTTGAATTTTCCCCGCACGAACCTGAAATAGGTGTATGTGTAAGTTCTTTTTTTTTACAATGGAGTATGAGATTTAGAGAAGTGGTACACAAAAGAAAGTATATTCTCGCATTTCTATGCATTTTTAAATCCCTTGGTCAATTCTGAAGTTAAAATTTGATGATAAAGGAACTTGTCTGTATCCACAGCAGTCTATGTAACATACTCCAAAAACTTCTTGCCTGGAATAACCCAGGTCCTCCCTAGGCTCCACCATTTCTTGGTAACACAGCCAAACAGATGCTACTTTGTCTCTCCTAGGGTGATCTGAGAGGGTCAGAATGAGCTCAGGGGCCCTTTTGGATTTCCTCAGCGTTATGTTCCAGGACAATTTCTTATATGTATGGTCCCTTCTCTTCGACTATCACAGCCATTCCCTGCACTCCCATTCTTGCCAAAAATTACTGTTACTTCAGCAGTCTCACAAAGGACTTAGGAAACATGTGGACTGTTTCAATTCCTGAACTTTATAGCAGTCATCAGGAAAATGAGGCACTTTCTTTGACCAACAGACCATGAAGAAGGAAGTACTGATGAGTGTGTAAGCAAATCTTTCCCAACTTAGGGCTGAAAATGACTAATACTTTGCTTGCAGTGTTGAGATACATTCTGATCAGATGTACCCAGCCACATGGGCCTGCATTCCTGACCCACAGGAACTGTGAAATAATTATTCATTTGTTCCAATTCTGGATATTGAACCCAGGGCCTTTTGCATACTGTGAATGTGCACTACTGCTGTGTTATCTCCAGCTCCTCAATATTGTTCTTAATTCAAGTTTGTTGCGATTGTTATATATGAAATGCAGTTGCTATAGCAAAAATCATTTGTTCTCAGGGCAGACGAGTTTTATGACAAGAATCAGTGTTTTGTGAGTAGCTAATTGGTTGGAAGCAATAATGAAGCTGCTGAGGAAGGAGAAGGAAAGCAAAGGAGAAAGCAGATGAGGAGAAGGCATGTGTAGCACTGAACACGCTGTAAGTCTGTTTCCATAAAAGTAGAATGGATAGCATTGCCTATATAGGTGCCTCCCAGGACCTGGTACCCTAATAAATATGTAGAGTATTTGTTAGAAGTAGAATTACGCTGATGCACTGATGGGTTTCTCTTCTTGGGATATTTGAACAATTTACTAGCGTCCATCTCTTCCCATTTCTGCTCTTCTCCTGCTCTAAGTTAGTTACATTTTCATCTTATTATTCCAAGCCTATCAAATAGGATGTATTGAATTTTAAGTCTTTGTCATCTTTTTGCCTGCTGTCACTCACAGGAACTAGGATGACATTAAGAAAGATAACATACATGAAAAGCCCAGCTTTATGCAGCTACAAAATAATTATTTAAAAAATCACTATATTTAACACTTCTCCCTGCAGTTTCATCCACCATTGCCATAACTTTGATTTTCTATTATAAATTTAGTCTGACATTGTCTTGCCATGAGGATGGAAGGCTTGTGTCAGGAATGCTGCTTCACAGTTTTATAAATAAATCAAGGTAGAGGCCATTTTACTGATCTGATAGCATAACACCAGACCACTGAAAAGCATCAGAAAAATGTCTGATAGGCTGGGAATACAGCTCAGCACCATAGCACCTCCCTTACAAGTGCAAGTCATGATTTTGATTTCTGGTACGAAAGGAAAAAGAAAACCTTCTCATGTTAGAGGAATTAATTTGTATGAGTGACTTAACCTGTTGATTTCTCAATTTACTCATCTGTAAAGAAAGAAGATAATCATGTCTATTTCATAGTGTTTGGGATGATGAATAAGGTAAATTCTTTTTTAACATTTAATTTTATTGAAGTACAAATATCAATCAGACAGTTTTATGACACCTTAACAAGACAGATTCGATAAATTAATACATTGCAAACTGTTTTCATAATGTTTTGGTATCTTACAAGGTGCATACATGATATTATACTTACAGACATTATTATAGCAGATGTCTCTTATCAGCAAATTAAAAGTGTAGCTGTTTACTTATCTTATTTTTTATACCTGAATTATATCAAAAATTCAATAATTATTTTCCTACTGGATGACCATAGTACTAGAACCTGACATAATATCCTGTCCAACCACCATCAGTGCATTCTTGCCTCTCATAGGATTATGTAGAAGCACAGCGTTATCTATCCCAATTGTACTGTCCATACACACACATGATGATTTTTTCTTTCTATACCCCTTCCTGTGTCTACACCTGTCCAAGGTGGGCACTGCATTGTCATTCAATTAACGAAGGTGCTTGAACTCGACAACACAATCCAACACAGTCCAGCATTGCACAACAATAGTGAGTTATTCAAAGAAGTTGTCGACCATAGCCATTTACAGCTCAGCTTAATATTATGGCCCCACGATGTATACTTCATTTTTATACTCTTCTGCTGGATGGCTAAGACCTAAATAGAGCAAGACTTATATACCAACACATGTACTTTATGTTTCTGCTGAGGTCAGTGAAGTGCCCTCAGGGTTTATCTTGTAGTCCTGTACCTAATTCTGTAGATCCTTTGTCTGTGTCATCCATGTGGATGAGTCACGGCCAATGTCTGACCAGTTTGCTCTCAGGGAGAGCTTGAGAGAAAGTTTTCTCTCCATGTGACTCTCCCCAGGCACAATATAGAACTTCAATCTCTTTCCTCTGTGGCTCCATAATCTCCTTGTTCAGAAAATTTGGAGCTCAACTGAGTTTCATGATGTTGCAGTACAGGTTCTCCTATGTCCTGAGTCTTCGCTGACCTTGAAAGGCTAGGGCCAAAATGGTGGCTGGCCTTGTGGCTCATCTATTTCTCCAACTCTGACTTGCGATCTTAGATTGTTAACCATCCAGAAGAAAAGCTGATTAGTATCCTGCAGCATATGCCATTCACTTTGCCTTATCTGACTCAGTTGATTTTAGTTGTTGTTGTACGTTTGCATTTATATTTCTGCTTTCGTTTCTAATACTAGGGAGACTATACGATATGTGTGTCTGGTTTATTTCACTTATGAGTATATGTTCAAGTGGCATCCAATTCAGTATAAATGCTTCAAACTTCTCATTCTTAACAGCTGAGTAATACTCCATGACATAGAAATACCACATCTTTTTCAACCATTCCTGATGTGATGGACATCTTTGTTGTTTCCAAGATTTTGCGATCACACATTGTGCTGCTATAAACATAAGTACACATATATCACTATGATACAATGTTTTCAGATCCTTCGAGAAAATTCCCAGTAGGGGGATAAACGGCTTGAATGGGATTTCTCTTTTGAGGAGTCACCACACTGACCTCCACAATGGTTGTATCAGTCTACATTCCCACCAGCAGTGGAGAAGTGTTCCCTTTTCCAGACAACCTGTCCAACATCTGTTGTTGGTTGATTTCCTTATGATAGCCATTCTTTCTGGAGTGAGATGGTATCTCAGTGCTGTTTTTATTTGCATTTCACGGATGACTAGCGATCTGGAGCATTTTTTCATATATTTATTTGCTTTTTTAATTTCGTCCTCTGAGAAGTGTGTATTCATTTCAGATGCCCATTTCTGAATTGGGTCTTTAAATTTGAGGGCCCTGTTATATCTTAGTTCTTTATATATTCTATACAGTAGTCCTCTGTCTGATTGCTTATTAGTTAGGATTTTTTCAAAATTTGTTGGTTGTCTTTTCACTCTGTTGACAATTTCTTTTGACATGCAGAAGCTCTTTAAGAAGAGTTGATCCCAGTTGTTGATTCTTTCAAGTGCTTCCAATGAGAATATATGTTTGTTCATGAACTCTTTACCTACCCCTATGTCTTCAAGAGTTCCTCCTACTTTCTCTTCCAGGAGATTGAGTGTTTCTGTTTTAATGTTTAGATCTTTAAACCATTTTGACTTTAACTTAGTGCATGGTGATAGAGCTGGGTCAAGTTTTAGTTTTCAGCATGTAGAAAGCCATGATTTTCAGCACCATGTGTTAAAGAGGCTACCTTTCTTTCAGTGAACTTGTGTAGCCCCTTTGTCAAAGATAAGATGGCTGAGTGTTTTCATAGATGTCTCTGTGTCTTCAAATGTATTCCACTGATCTTCAGGTCTATTTTGTTGCCAATACCATGTAATTTCAACACAGTGGCTTTGTAATGTAATTTCAAATCAGGAATGGCGACGCCTCCTGCCTTGTCTTTATTGGCCAAGTGTGCCTTTGCGATTCTAGGTTGTCTGTGGTTCCAAATAAATTTTAGGATTGATTTCGCTATGTCTGGGAGGCATGTTGGTGGCAGTTTGCTAGGGATTGCATTAAATCTGTATAGCAATTTTGGGAGTATGACCATGTTCATGATGTTGATCCTTCCTATCCAGAAGCATGGAATATCTTTCCATTTTCTGAAATCCTCTATAATCTCTTTTCTTAGGGTGTTGTAATTTTCCATGAAAAGATCTTTGACTTCCTTGGTTAAGTGAATCCCAAGGTATTTCATTTTGCACGACGCTATTGTAAAAGGATTTATTTCTATTGTTTCCCTTTCAGTGTGCTTGATGTCTGTGTAGAGGAATGCTATTGACTTTTGAGTACTGATTTTGTATCCTGTTATGCTACTGAATTTCCCTACCAGTTCTACTAGTTTTTTGGTGGAATTTTTGGGGTCTTCCAAGTAAAGTATCATGTCGTGTGCAAATAGTGATAATTTAACTTCTTCTTTACCTATTCTTATGCCCTTTATTTCTCCCTCTTTTTTAATGGCTGTTTCCAAGGATTCCAAGACTATATTGAATAGGAGGGGTGATAGAGGACATCTTTGTCTTGTGCCTGATTTAAGAGTAAAAGATTTCAGTTTTTCCCCATTTAGGATTATATGAGCTTTTGGGTTGTCATAGATGGCTTTTAAGATATAGTCCATCTATTTCAGTTTTCTGTAGGACCTTGAACATGAATGAGTGTTGGACTTTGTCAAAGGCTTTCTCTGCATCAATTGAAATGATCATGTGGTTTTTAGATTTCAGTCTATTAATATAGTGTATTACATTTATAGAGTTTCAAATATTGAACCATACTTGCATCCCTGGGATGAATCCTACCTGGTCAGGGTGTATGATCTTCTTGATAGTTTGCTGTATTCTATTTGCCAGGATTTTGTTGGGTATTTTTGCATCTATGTTCATGAGGGTGATTGGCCTGTAGTTCTCCTTTTTGGTTGTGTCTTTACCTGGTTTTGGTATGAGTATTATACTTGCCTCCAGAAATGATTTTGGGAGGACTTTTTCCTTTTCAACTTCGTGGAAGAGTTTGTGGAGTGTCGGGATTATATCTTCTATAAATTTCTTATACAATTTAGCTGTGAATCCATCAGGACCTGGACTTTTCTATGTCGATAGTCTTTTTATTAAGTTTCATATTTAGTTGGCTGGTATTGGCTTATTGAGAGTTGTTATATCTTCTTGATTCAGTTTTGGTAATTTTTACCTTTTGAGGAATCTCTCCATTTCTTCTGTGTCCTCTATTCTGTGAGTGTAAAGATTCTCAAAGTAACTATTGATAATCTTCTGAATTTGCACTGGGTCTGTGGTGATTTCACCCTTTTCATTCCTCATCACTTGTACTTGAATTTTCTTTTGCCTCTTTTTGATGAGGTTGGCAAGAGGCTTATCAACTTTATTTAGTTTTTCAAAGAACCAACTTTTTGATTTGTGGATTCTTTGAACTGTTTTTTTCATCTCAATTGAGGTAATTTCTGCTCTAATCTTTATGATTTCTTCCTGTCTTTGCACTCTGGGATTTGTTTGCTCTTCTTTTTCTAGTTGTCGGAGGTGCAACATTAGGGTGCTAATTTGTTCCCTTTCTGTTTTCCTAATGTGTGAATTCATAGCTATGATTTTACCTCTAAGAACTGCTTTCATTGCATCCCATAAATTCCGGTAAGTTGTACTAGAATTTTCATTGAATT